>PYHW01009486.1:13788391-13820608 GCA_013186435.1 Turdus rufiventris
GGGGGGGGGGGGCTCCTTACCCACCTGCTGCTGCACGTGCCAGCAGGCTCCCTCCCTTCCTGCTGCCACCACTGTGGGTGCCGGCGGGCTTGTGCCCCACCTGCCACCGCAGGGCAGTGCTGGGCCGGGGCGAGCAAA
Organism: Turdus rufiventris; assembly: GCA_013186435.1. Taxonomy (NCBI): domain Eukaryota; kingdom Metazoa; phylum Chordata; class Aves; order Passeriformes; family Turdidae; genus Turdus; species Turdus rufiventris. The sequence continues at coordinate 13,788,530 of PYHW01009486.1, forward strand.
CCCGGAGGCAGCAGCGGCTGGCCCCAAGGGCCCCGCTGAGCAGCAGCACCGAGCTGGGCCACCTGGCCCCGTCGGCAGCCCTGAGGGGGCAGAGCCCTCACGGCCCCGAGCCGAGCCAGTAAACCCCGCCATCCCACAATTCTGTTACTAATTGGCAACTTTGTTTCACCCGGGTCCTCGCTGCAAAATACAGAGCGGCTTATGATCAGGTGTGGCTTATGTACGGACAAAGAACAAAATGTTGCTGACACCCGGAGATGTGGCTTACAGTCACTGTGGCTTGTAATCGTGAAATTACTGTAATTTTCTTTGCTGCTCCTTATGGCTAAGATTTTGCTAAGTTTCCTTCAAAAAGAAAAAACAAAAAAGGAAAAACAAAAAAGGCAGGTTGTTATTTATTTTCAAATGGGTTCCAATACTACTTTCCAATCTATAAATCATATAATTACCTATATTACACGTATTTCCAATCACTTTTGGTCAGTCTGCTCTCCTACTGGTAGATTTCTTTCTCTTTTTTTTAGCAGTAAACTATTGAAGGTGGCTGTTCAGTGATATATAATTTGAAGAAAAAGTGTATTTTGTGTTTTGCTCGTTAATTAAACAACTCCAAATTTCCTCCAGGATTTTTCCACACAACAGATATAGTCCTCTGTACTACAGCAACAGCTCACATGCATTTTTCATCTGCATCTGCTTTAGTGCTGTTGTGATTAAGCCCTATAGCAATCTTGAGATAGAATATGGCATAATGACTTCAGTGTCTCTTCAAACATATTAATAAAATGCTTTTTCTTGTCACTTAAACATCAGTCAGATGACACTACCATTCTTGTTAACGTACTTGTTAACTGTGTTTCCTAAAGTGTTGCTGTTATTAGAGTGCATCATTAATATATATTTTTGGGCTGGGAAAGCAATCATATCAGTGTATTTTTTGCTTATGAGATATTGCAGAAATAGATAATCCTGAATTATACTCAGTTTAATAAAAAAAGTTGGGCACCCAAAGATTTTCTTTTGACTCTCAAGCTGTACATAAAAGACTGTATTTTCCTGAGGAAAAAAAAAAAAGTGAAAACACAAATATCAACGTTAATAAATTTACATAATTTTTTCCTTCTTATAATAAGTACTGATAATAAAAAATACTGTTGTTGAACTTTGAGATAAGCTATTATTTCACTGATGACAAAGTAAATGCATGGGGTAGACATTCTTAGTATTGATTATTGCTGAAATGTGTGATACTGCAGGTCTCTGAAATAAAACATCTATTGACGAAATGTTACTTTTGAAAAGGAAGATAGATCTGAGCTGCTGAAAAGGGCATTTTCAAGGTTGTATGGAATAGCATTCAGGTTCACAAAATAAAATTATTAGGAATGTGGATTCTTTATCACAAAATAGAATCTCCCAAAGGAAATAGGAAACACAAGGCAATACCAAGAATATCACTAAATGTGCTTGCCTCAAGATGATAGCTGTAATGGGACATAGTCTGTGATTTATCACAGCACAAAATGCTGTCTCTATGAGAAAGAGCAAGCTTTATGACAATTCATCTGAGATAAGTCCGTCATGATTCTCTAGTACTAGTCTTTTCCTTGATGCTGTGGCATTTTAGAGCTTGAACAAAGCCAGACACTTCCTAGGCCAATTCCCCTCTCTTCCCACACCTGGCAAAGAACCAGAAAAACCACTGTCCCATTCCCAGTCCCTCATTTGCAAGATGTGACAGAACCAGGTGTATTGAGAACTTAAAAATGGGTAATAAACAAGATGATTGTTTGGAAAATGGGAAAGATAATCCTCTAACCACTTCATAATGAGTTGTGTGAAAAAAGGTGCTTACAGTAAGAAGTAACACTGTGTGTTTGATTTCCTTTGTAGCAAGATAGATATAGAACACATACTCCGCAATCTAGTATTCCTCAATGAAGAAAAGTGTTGGTTAAAAATTAAAATAAGCCTTGATAGTCACAATGCCAAATTCAATTTCTATCCTTTTTATATGGTTTGTAAGTAACTTCTTTCACAAGAAAATAATGTGTTTTTAAGATTAGAAGCATGAAGAAAAGAGAATAAGCAAGCAAAAGAAATTTAATTCATACAGCTACATCCTACAATAATCAGCTGGATTGTGATTCAGCTCCCAACCCAGTCATTTAAAAATTACTTTGTTAATAATCACCCAAATTTCTTTTGTGAGCATAGAAAAGAGAAGTACACCTCTAAAGATTTTTCTAAAGCTGATCTTTAAGTTAAATTAAATTAATCACATTTTCAGGATTCCTTTTTGTTCATTACTATGCACAGACTTGTAAAAATATTTCAAATTAAACAAATTTCTAAATAAAAGTAAGTGAGGCGGATACATTTCATCTTGAAAAAATAGATTCTTTTTCATCCTCTATCATTTCCAATGGAAATAAGTAAAGCTATCTAGAACAGTTTCTTGAGTTACCAGAAACAATGTAGAACACTGGATGAGAAATCAACATTTTAAAAAATGCTATGAAAGAATATCCTGTGATTTCAATTTTATGAAGATAGAAGATAGAAGTTTCATTTTTAAGAATGAAAAATGATTATCCATAGTTAAGAGCTGCTGGTTTAAACACATATGTGAAATATGCATTATTGACAATACAGGTGCAAGTTTTTTAAGAATTAAACAGCTTTTTATCTGACTTTACCAATGAAGGAAAATTGATTGACTACTTGTTTATTAGTCTGATGTACACTGGAACTTTTTCATTCAGTCTTTCAATTAAAAATAATTTAGACATAGCATAAAATACAGCACTAAATAATTAATAACTTTTAAATATTCAGTATTTAAATTCAGACTTCACTTGTTGGATAAATAGCTCTTAGAATTTAAAGAATGAAATAAAGGTAAGACTATAGGTATTCTAAGACAAGCAAAGCACATCCAGGAGGCATGTTGATTTGTGGGGCAAAAGGACAGTGACCAACGTGACAAATGTCAGTAATTCATGTGCTGTGAGCGACAGGAGGATTGGGCTAACCTTATGAAGTTCAATAAGAAGAAGCATATGGTGCAGGGTCACAACAACTCAGGTAGAGAGTAAAGAGCTAACTGGAAATTCTACTGAGAAGCTCCTGGAGATTCTGATGGACCTGGAGATTTTTGGTTGAATATAAGTTAATAACACAATTTCACCATGAGCAAAGCAGGCTACATACTGAGACACACTGGGAGATCTGTGGCCAGCACATCAATGAAAGCAGTTATTTTTATCATAAATTGTGAGTTACTGAAATACTTCCTGTCATTCTGAGGCTCTGTTTACAGAGAGATTTGGAGAAGCCATCACTAAAGGAGCTTGCAAGGAGGACTAAAGAGACGTTTAAATTTACTGAAGTGGGAAAGAGGAGCTAAGGAGGAGTCTAAAAGTCTGAAGCTAGTAGCAACAGGCTAATAACAGCCAGAGACGGATAGTTGCAAACAGTGACATAGCAATCTGTTCTTCATAGTGAACAGTGCTCTAAACAGGGAGAGTGGTCACAAATTAACTTTGCTGCTTTGAATCTGGCTTTGAAATACTTTGGTTTTTTGGTTTTTTCTCCACCTGTGAGGCTGGTGTAGTGTTCCGTCACCTGGAGATGCTCTCAAATCTTTGGCTTTGGACATTTCTCAGACTCATGTAGATAAGTAATATCTGGACTATTCAGTATTGATGATAGCCCACGTTCCAGCAGGGGATTGGGAGAGATGAGTTTCTGAGACCTTCCACCTAGTGTGTGACTCTGGTTCATTGTTGCAATGTGTGAATACTGCACAGCAGTTTTTTTCTTCACAATGAGAACTGACTGATGAGGGGCTAATATTGCTTTCTTTATGTAAATGGTTACTGAATAGAGGAAAAGTAAGATCAAAGTTTCACTCTTAATTTTATGTACTTGATTGAATGCCTTAAAGACTTGTAGTAAACTTCTTTAATTTTTCAAAAATAGCTTTCGTTACCTTCATCTGTGTTTATGGACTCAGTACATTAGCAAAGATAACTCAGGTAGCCAGAATATGTAGAAAATACAACTGCTATGACTTTTTCTTCTTCTGCCTTAAATTTCCTTAATAATAAGGTCAATCTTCAATTTTTATGATTTCCCATTGTATTTGATACATAGCTATGAGACATTCTTCTCTTGTCTTATCTGACCATACTTAACTTTCCCCTCTGCAGCTCCATCTTAGTGGATGTCACAGACTTCAGTGGGTAAAAGACATATGAGGTCTTTTCCTTAAAGACTGTAGCACAATGCACAATGTACATGTACAGTTGTACAATGGAGGACAATGTACAATGTACAAGGACAACAAAGGTATTTTTCATAGTCACAGACATTTTCATTTAGCCTGATTTTTCTTCAAGAATAGATATTTTGTAGTTAAATTGGTATTTATAATTGAAAATATTGCTAATTGTGTACATACATGTTCTAATTCTCAGTGTGCTCTCTTAACACAAGAAGTCCTCTTTGCATCTTAGCTGCTTGAAATAAAGGCAGGTGGACACTTTTTAAGCAAGATAAGCTAGCAGAAAAAAATAACAAAAATTAATAATTAATGAAATTTAATAATTTATTAATAATATTACATAATTTGATAAACTGTCAGGACTGGATTAATACAAAGGCTAGTAGAAAACAAGATTTCTCTGTATTTCTCCTCAGTAACTGATAAGAGACCTCAAAGGACAAGGAAGAATTTGTCTAATCCAATTCTCTTGAAGATTTTTGAATCCAGGCTTGTTAAGACGGTGCAAAGATGTGTGAGTTTATTGTAGACATGGAATAAGGGATTCTCCATTTTGCCCACTAAATTTTGCAACACAGTCACCCGAAGAGTACAGAATTACCACTTCTTTTTTTAATTCTGTCATGTGATAGATAGTTTTGTTGCAAATACAGCAATTACATAAATCTAAGTGGCCAATGTCATATGTGAGTGTAATATAGTTGTTCTTATTAAATGAAAAGCAGTCTACTACACAGCAGGCTACATAATCCCAAGGCTCTAAGACAAAACCATGCAAAACATTTTGAATTAAAAAGCTAGAAATTAGACTTTCAACATCAAGTGGCTCTAATGTTCTGTTCTCTTCACAAAAGCCAATTGCTAATATTTCTGAGATACTGTAGTAAATTTTAGTGTTTATTGAATTGGAATCCTGGAAAACAAAGTAATTTTTTTCTTGTCCTGGTTTGATGTTTTTTAAATTAAATGTTTTGCCATTGTGGGTCTTCATGTACATATAATTAAATTGTTAAATGTAATTATAAGTGGAGGCAATTATGTTAAAAAAATAATGTGTATTATTAGATTTACATAAGAAGCTTTTGCTGACAGGGACTGTAATATTTCTGTTAAAATAGAAGGCTTAATATCAGTCATAGTTACAGGACCATAGCAGATGAATCACATAGAAAAGCACATGTACACTTTGAATTTGAAATGACAGATGCTCTTGAAAACAGTTTAACTAAATTATAAATTATCTTTTAAATAAGGTAATCTTATTTTAAAGATAATTTTAAAAGAAGATTATTACACAATTAATTGATCTTATTTAAATACTAGACACACTATCTACTTCAAAACTTATTGTTGCTGTCTAATGAGGATGAACCTCCTTGTGATGTTGCTTCTTTAGAGAAGCTATAAGAGAAACTAGTAAGTTTTTGCAGCATTAATACTTAATTGACAGGGTTTCATTTTGTCTTTTACTTTGAAGTTTGCTGAAGAACATTATTCTTGTCAAATAACGGTTGTACCAATGTCACTGTGCAATAATTTTAGGCAAGATGGAAATTCAGCTCTTAAAACTAGGGAGGAAAACTCAGCTGAGTTTGTGGGATTACTTCATTCAGTAGTGTCTTTAGTTGTCAAGTGCTTAGAATAAAGAAATATGAGATGAGTCTGGCACCTCACACCTATTCTGGTAATGACATTGTCTATCTGATGTCAGATGGGCAGGATAGTACATGACACTGCCAAAATAATAGCAGTATTAAAAAATTGTTAGGTTTGGGATTTTTACCAGAAAAAGGCAGTGAATGCACAGAGTAGACAGACACAGTAAATCTATCAGTCTTGGAAAGGCAGCTCTACAGACAGAAAGAAACTCTTATTTCATGAAAATCATATTTTTTTTCACTTATATCCAATTTAACAGATGCATTTCAACTGATTTGTGAAACAAATCCATCAGAAAAGTTTACGGTTGAAAATATTTTAGATACCTGGACTTCTTATGAGGATAAATATTGACAAAATAAGAAAACGAGGAGTAACATTAACAATCAGCAAAGTCTTTACTGTAAAGCCGATGAAATTATGAAGTGATATTAAATTACCTATATTCAGTTAAAATTTTATCAAAAATGGTAAAATGTCTTGAAGATTTCTTACCAGCATAATAGACATGAAATCAATGTACTCTACAGCTGCATTTCCTAGTTTCAGCCATGGTTGACTGATGACTCAGCTTCATCTGTCACAGTCAACTGTCAATTTACAGAAATATCATTGAACAAATTTCCAAAATGTCTTTATTCATTCAACTAAATATTTTTTTCTCCAAAACTGTGAAGCTGAGAAAAATGTTTTAGTGCACTGGGAACCAATTTTGCAAATCAGCATAATACTCAACATTTTTTTCAAATGTAACCTTGAAATGCAATATATAATCACAACTTCTACATAATTTGAGAATATTGAACAACAGAAGTGTTCACTTACACCTTACAAAGAAAGAAAAAAAAAATCCTGCTATGAAACCAAGTTGATAATCATTGCTAACTTTCAGATGTCTATTTTCCTTTAACTTGTGCTTTTAAAAGTGCTAGTAATTTTGTTCCAAATTTCTATTTGTAGCATGAATACATTTTCTGTACTAGTTAATGCACCTATAAAAGCCTAGCACAGATTCCCAAGGTATGCAGCCAAGTCATGTAAAATATTTCATGTCTATGGGAAAAGCTTAGATTTTTGTATGGGCTTTCACCAAAACTTTGTTTTAAGGGGAAAATAATTTTTGGCTGAAAATGGTTGACATGCATAATTCTTCTCTCACCAAAACCATGAAACATGTATATGGTAATGAAGCAGTTTCTCCCAGGAATTTGAAAGAAAAGAAAAAGAGGCAAAAGTATTTTAGAGTAGAAATGACCTTCCCCAGAAATTTATTTGAATTTGGAACCAGAGTCAGTCATATTTCCTCTGTTTTGTCTGTGCTTCTTTTAACATCTCTTATTCCTTCCTTGTCTGCTAACTCCAACCTGGTTTTAGAATTCTTCTGGTAGAGTTCCATCTTTCCTTATTTTCTCAGAGTGCTACATCATTCTGTGTGAAGCCTGTTTATTCTTTCCTGTGGCTTTAATTAGATCTTCTGCATACTCAAACTTTTGGCTAGATGGACCTGAATCCAGGACTGGCAGCTGGCTCTTCTCTTGGGCCTTGACTTCTCATGAAAAGTACTGCTATTCTGCTTCTGAACAAAGAGCTTTGTCTGCTTCTATACACATACACACACACACACACCAAAAAAAACAAAACAAAACAAAACAAAACAAAAACAAACACACACTGCATTCTCTACAACTTTGTGTGTGAAACTAAGTAACAAATATATTTACTAAAAAGTCACCTTCTGCTGTACAAATAAGTAAAAGACAGCAAGTAGAAGATAATCTAATCGAGTTTATAACCTGAAATATAATGTGAAAAAAGCATTGGTAAATAACTTTTTTACAAAGGTTATTCAAAGGTACCATCACTGCATTTATCTGTTTGGGGAACGTCTGCTGCTAATTTTCTTTCCATGTGTTCTCATTGATAGTTTTTCACATTTTCTTTCTGAAAAGAATAATAAAAGTCTGTCTGTATCATTGTTCTACTTCTGTTCCAACTTTCTAGTCTAATTCTTTGGGGTAGAAAACTTTATAAAAAACTATTATTCACATGTTCATGTGAAGGGAAATATTTGTGGATGAAAGGCTATATCTGAATTCTCTACAGGAGTCTGTGTCTTGCAACCTCATGTCATAGTAAATATTGATAGTCCTTTTCCTATTTTGGTTATCAAAAGAACCATTAAAAAATTATGGGACAGAAGGAAATCAGCATTTTCTTTCAATTCTGTCAGGATCTGAGAGGAAAAGATGTTTTCACAGTCTTTATTTCAGAATCTGTGTCTAGAAAGAATTTTTTTGCTTAGAATTAATCATCAGTTTCCATTATTTTTTTAGTAACAGACAGGATGGAGGGCTATTAGTAGTGAAGAGATTTGGGGTTTACATAGGTTTTTTATGGTAAGTGAAATTATTAGGGGTTGGTTGGGGGATTTTTAAGTATATATGAAAACTTAGCCCTGGCCATTGAAATAATGGGCTGCCTTGGTGAAACGGAGGTGGCGGTATGCCCCTTCCCACTGGGCCAGGAATGCTGCATGCACGAGGACATCAAGTGGCCAGTGACAAAGAGCTGCCCTTGAGCAAGACATCAGCAAATTCTGGGCCTTGTCAATAACTTGAAAATGTATGGGTTTTGCTTGTCATATACCCAGGACCTGATCCTTTCTTAATGAGCACAAACTGTTACTGGTGGACTTATTCCCAAGCTGCTGAATTAAATTCTAATTTATGATTCATGCTGAGCATGGATGTCAGCAGTCAGTATGGGAATTGTGTATTGGAGATAGTCCCAATATTCCTCACAATTTCAAATACTGGAGAGTCAAGTAAGTAAGTAAGCAAAGTACAGATGGTTTCTGCTTGTTCTTTTTTAAGAAAAAATGTATTTCAATCCCAGCTATTAGGAAGAGAGGCATATGTCAACCTTGCTGATGTAATGATCTTTAAATTGGTTTATTTGTTACTGCTTCTACCTTCCAGTCTCATAGTGTCGAGATTCAATAATACGCTGCATGCTTTGAATTTTACACAGCTCACATTTTTAAATGTTGGGGATTGTGCTTTCCCAAAAAACGTTGTCTAACCCCTGTTTTCTGAGGGTTTTAAGCCCTTAAGAACACAGGGAAGGAACTTGCTACAGTTTGTGGTCTGTGCATGTGTGAGAGGTGTCAGAACCACTGCAGCCAAGAGGCAGCTGGTCAAAACATTAATTTTAGCTTAAAGATCAGCTGAGTTCACCACACAGATACATCTGGTGGCAGCTAGCTGAAAAACCCCTCCAAAGGAAGAAAATGACATGCTTATGGATGTATTATTATTTTAGAATTGTTCTGAGAGTAACGTTTTTTATTTTATTGAACAGCAGAGGGCATGAAAGCGTGTTTCTACAGAGGGAGAGATGCTTTGCTAACATGTTAAAGCACTTCTGAAACCTCATCACTTTCATGATGTCAAAACCTACTAAAAGTGGGACTGCTTTACAGCATCACAGAATCTCTCAGGCTGGAAGGCACCTCTGGAAATCCTTTATTCCAACCCCCTTGCCCAAACAGGGTCACCTGGAACAGGTGGTCCTAGACTGTGTAACTTGTTATCTTCATGACTTTATATGTACTTTTGATGTGCTCTCAATGTGAAGTGACCAAAACTATTATGTTATAGTGTTGCATAATTTTTTAAATTTCTGTTAAGAATATGTCAGTAAATTCATACGAATGAATTTTCTTCAGTCACCTGCTGTAACAAAGAGTCTAATATTACTTTCACATCTGTTCAGTTTTTGGAGTAACTGGCAATGCCAAGCATTACTTCCTTCATTCTTTTCCTAAGTTAATTTTCCTCATTTATGCTAGGAACTTTATGATATGACTTCCAATATAAAATCTAAATAAGTTGTTCTTATCCTCTATTATAGGCATTCTTGTGTTAGGATGTTAGGACTGTGCAACTAAATAAGTTAGTAGAGCTAAAGGAATGAATTATAAATATAATTATCTTAATTTTCATATACTTGACTAGAAATTGAATGGGAATAAATATGTTGGAAAATTATTGAAAACAAAATATAAAATCTTTTCTTACCTCCAATATAATTCCTTGTTTCAAAATTAAAAATATTATCTTTACATAATTATAAATTATAAATTATTCTTATGCATTAGAGTCATATGTTAAGCAAGATTCTAGTCCTAGTTCTGGTACTGATATGCTTTTAGATTTAGGTTAAACATCTAAATTCACTACTTCTACTTCCATTTTCATTGCATGAAAAGATACTTATTTACAGAGGGATAATTTTCATTTTAATAAATTGTTGAAACACACAAAGTGAATGCCCAAAGTGTTCTCTTGAACACTTTATTTTAAAGTTCTCTTTAAATATCAAATTCGTAGAATGTTGGTTAATTCAATTTGTTCCTTTAAGCCTGTAACAATACCAGGGAATTCTGAGTTTTGTATCAATATTTAGGTATGTAGACAAGAGAGTTATCTCCACTTTTTCTTTGCAGATGCCACTTGTGGGATTTTCTGGTATTTTTTCAGTCACATTGACTAACAATTCACTCTACTCATTTTCACAGGCTATATATTCTTGGAGACTAAAAGTAAACCATAGTTTGCTAATTCTCTGAAAGGTCTGTCCTGGGCAGCCCTAATGCCTTTTCTCTAATTGTTCCTTTCTTCTGAGTAAGACTGATGCATAAGACAAGCATCCCTGTTGAAGAATTTGCTTATAAATGTTGTTAATCTTTAAAATAGAGATGGATGTATCTCTCTGAGCAGCAGGAGAATTGATCCATGCTTTGTCACTGTCACACAAACAGGACTGAGTTGGACAGACTTTAAGACTCAGATTTCGTAAGTCTTGCTGGCAGCTAATTCTATCTTCTGCTGCTCAGGCATTGAATTGGGATCTTTATTTCCCCCTTTACAAAAAAAAATCACTTAATTAATAATTAATAACTTAGGATTTCTTATATATGTCAACAGCAAATTCAGTAAATTGAAGAGTAGACTATAAACTAAGCTTGTCTCTTTTGCATTACAGCACTGTCCAGAGCTGTCCCATTTTTTGCCCTTGTCCTAAGGCACTTCTCAAATTAGCTCTGATCTAAGTGACTCTGATGCTGCTTCTGTTGCAGTCACCTAGAAGTAGAATGTGTTCCTGCCAAATAGTTCTTGAAATCCCGCTAAAAACATAGGATTTTAAGTGTTCGGAGCAAGGAGTGATTATAATTCTCTGACAGATCTTTGAGGAATCTAAGGAAAACTGAAAGGCTTCTTTGATAATTTGCTGAATATACATTTTGTTTATCTGTAAAATTCCCTTTCAATAAACCAGCTCCAAACATGAGTCAAAGGTGCCTGGTAATCGTTTGCACAAGCTCTTCAATTTCATTTGTACTAAAATTAGGTTCCTCAGTAGTACTAGAGACACCATTTGTCCTTGAAGTTTATCAGCATCCTTTAAAAGAACAGATAAATAGAAAAGCTTTGATTTCAGCAGTCATTTAAAAAGCAATGATTACAACACACATTTCTTATGTAAGATGTTTTTTTGGTAAATACAGATTTAACAAATAAAATTTATTAGCAAATTACCAGGATTAGCAGAATTTTTATGACACATTTAATCTGGCTACCATTTAAAAAAAACTAACTTTCAACTATGTTTTTACAGAATTCTGTAGTTTATAACTCTGTAGCTGAAGATAGTGCACAATGCTTGTGTAATTCCATAGATAACCAGAACAGTGTGTACCAAGGATATTGTGTTTACACAGGTTGTAGGGCTTGTAAGAGAAACTCAGACAAAAACTTGCTCAGAAAAAGCTGTTTGTGCAAATTTCATAAAAATTCTGCTAGACATCATTTAATAGTCTTAACATTGCTGCATGGCTTAGCACCTTCATTTTTAAAATAACTTGTTTCAGAGCACATGTCTCTCCTGGTTTTCATTCTGACATTCCCTTCTTGATGGTATCTGTCACCTATAGTAGGTAGATCTGTATGCATGACTAATGGAAGAGCTGTCTGTTTAGGCTGGTACATTTTTGACATCTCTCTTCTTGCTCTCCAGTATTAGTGCTTTAATCTGTAGGAAAGAATTTTACACTTTTTAAATTGTTCATTCACTTATCTATTCATGTGGTTTGCTTCCAGCACAGATACAGTCATTTTACTTTCTGAGTGAGAGCTTCATCAAATGACTCTGGTGACAATGACAAGAGCATTAAACTTAATCTCACTGTAATTAGGTAATCACTATTTACAATAATTTCCACAAAATAAATAAATGAGAGGCCGCAAGTAGTTAATGACTGATGAGACAAAACCCTTTATAACATGAATCTCAGGTCATATCTGTAAAACTAGCACTGGTAAAATACATTATTATAAAAGTTACTGAAAAAGCAAAACTCAGATATTTTATGATGCTTTCAGAATTATTATGTGTTTCCTAATTACAAAATGAATGTGTGTAAATGCATGCTTGTGTATGCATATTTGTATGTCCTCCTTCTAAATAATTTTTAACCTTTTAGTGTAATTGTTCTATAGGAATCTGGGACATAATTAAAATTATTTGAAATTCACAATTGTAGTAGGCTAGATACGGAAGAAACCATCCTGACAGAAGGGCTACAGGATATGCTGACTCTTTATAAATCACAAAAAATTCTTAGCAGAGCATTCTTATGGATGCTCCAACCACAAGAGTAGTGTCACTACTACCAACCACTTCAGAAACCATTGTTCAATGAAACAGAAATATTTTAGCCAGATTTTTTTTACAGACACAGGGACTGCAGGGTTAAGCTCTAAAGCTAAGAAGGGAAGATAAGCAAAAATAATCAGAAAGCATTGGCAGTGCAATGAAGTCCTGGTCTTGGAAAGACTATTAAACTTAACAAAACACGGAGAGAACAAGCCTTTTTCTTGATACTTTATCCCAAATTAAATCACTTGTGATTTATTTTGCTTTGCACACTTTAAAAGGTCCAAGCTGGTGTCAAAAACAATAGGTATTCAGACTCCCTAAAATAGATCAGAGTGATGGAAAAAATGAAAGACTGAAGGAAATCTGCTCACCTTTTGAGAGGGTTGAAAGTTCAGGTTTTCAGTCTACAATTTAATCAGTTATAGCTAGGATTTTTTGTTTAGGGTGACCCTTTTTGTTTTTTTTCAAGTGAAAAAGGAATACTTCAAATTTCAGGGTACTTATTACAAAGGAAAATATCTGTTATGAATTATAACATTCTGAACAAGAATAATGTAAAAAATGGAAGCTAGAAGAATTTTTTGTTAAATAAGCTTCAAGTTGTCTATTAACTAAATGACATCTAGAAAATATTTTCATTCTAGGCCTTAGATATTTTTATCTATCCAGCATAAACTTTTATTGAGATATCTCTATGTGAAACTAAACACTATCAGTCTACTGGGGAAAATTAGAATGTAAGTTCATCCTATATTCAAATTGTTCATTCCTAATTCTTGTTTTGAAGGTCGTATCTCAGTTGTCTTGACAGCAAGAAGAAAGGAAAAAAGGTGGGAAAATATCTAGTCCATAACAAAATTTACATTAGTATTATTAAATTTTTTATAATTTGAATTGTGCAAGATATGTCTTTGAAATCGAGCATAAATATTTGATTCTAGCTATAGAAAATTCAGTGGCATTTTGTTTGGTAACTAAACCATAAGACAGTGTTTGAAAACAGGAGGAATAACTCTGAGAGAAGCATCTGTAAAATACTCTGTGCTAATGTAAACCGTCCTGCCTGGTTTAATGACCTCAGTTTGAACTCTTTCCAAGTTTCCAGTTGTGGATCAATAAGATTTTTTAAACAACACCACAGAGTTTATATCATAGAACCATAGAAATATAGAATGATTCGAGTTTAAAGTGACCTTAAATATAATCTAGTTCTGAACCCCCTGGATGTCCAGAGACACCTTCCACTAGACCAGTTTGCTCAGAACATCCAATCTGGCTTTGAACACTTCAAGGTTTGTGGCATCCACAGCTTTTCTGGTCAACCTGTTTCACTGCTGCCCCATCCTCACAACAAATATCTTCTTCCTAATACCTAACCTAAGCCTACCTCCTTTCAATTTTAAACTATTCCCTCTTGCCCTGTCACTGCAGGCTCTTGTGAATGGTGTCCTCTTTGTAGCTTCTTTCAGGTGATGTAAGGTCACCCCACCACCTTCTCTTTTCCAAGTTGAATAAACACAATTATCTCAGCCTTTCCTCACAGAGATGTGTTCCATCCCTCTTCTTATCCTTGTGACCTCCTCTAACTTGCTCCCACACCTCCGTGTCATTCCTGTGCTGGCTGACAGGTTGATACTTCCAGAGTCCTCCTTTCTAATCTTTAAAAATATGGGTACAATGTTTCTTCTTTTCCAGTCTCCTGGGATTTCACTTCACTGCCACAACTTTTCAAACATATAGAGTGGCTTGGGACCCACAGCTGCCATTCCTCTCAGGACTCTGGGATGCATCTCACCAGGTCCCATTGTTTGTGTACATTCAGGTTCTTCAGGTGGTCACAAACCTGATCTTTACTTACAGTGGGACACACTTTGCTCCTCATCCTACAGTGCTTCCACTTGAGAAATGTGCGAAAGAGAGGCTATCATTGAAGCCAGAGGCAAAAATGTCATTGAGTGTCCCATCCTTTTCCTCATCCTTGTTACCAGTTTTACCGCCTTGTTCAACAGGGGCCATTGCTCCTTCTTTCACCTTCCTTTTCAGGTTAACACACCCATAGAAGCCCTTCTTGGTATTCTTTGTGTTCTTTGCCAAGTTCAGCTCCTGCTTTGCCTTGGTCTTTCTGACCCCATCCTAAATAATCCTTCTTCTCTATAATATTCCTGTGTCTTCCATGCTAGCTTCAACTGTTGATCCATTTCCTTCTTTTCTTTTCTTTTGACTAGTACATCAGCCATACAGTTGCTATTGACACGATAAGAAATGTAACATCCTTTTTCTCCAAGTACAGCTCTGCATAGAATAGAACCACACAGAGGATATAGGCTTTGGAAAGGCTGCCTAGAGAAGGAGCATGACTGTGCAGGAGCCACAAAGTGAGGATGCAAGACAGTCCTCAGCTAAAAAGTATTCTCATAGCTTTTTCCTTCTGCTTCCTACCTCTACCACTACTTCATCTGTCAAAAAAAGGAAAGTATACCATGTCTGTGAGGGTATTTATGCTTATGATCAGACCTAGTTACTTACAGGAGGTTTTGTGCTTTCCTGACTTCCACTGACCAAAATAAAGTCTAATTTCTTGTGGGTTTATGTGCTCATTACTACTTCAAGTTTCAAATTTTTAATGATACTAAATATTTTTTGTTATTTATTTATTTATATGAAACTTTTCTATATGAAGTAGCAGTAGCATATATGGGAGAATAGTGAAAATGTTTCTAAAAATTCAGCTTTTGTGGATCCTGTAGACTTGAAGCCATCACAGCACACTACAGGAGTACCATTGACCAGCTAGGAGAGTGGGGCTGATATCCCACTATCTGTCAAAAAATGTAGAGCAAAAGTTGAAATCACAAAACCGCATAGAATGTCAAAGATATGGCACCATAATTGTTTACTACAGTATTCATTTCTATAAGAAATATGGATTATCACTGCAATATTGATTATACCTCTTTGATATAAAGTTATGAATTTGTTTACTCACATTATTGAACTAATTTTAAAAAAATTCTAAAAAGCAGCAACTTTATGTCAAATCATTTTATGCTATTTGACTATTTCTAGAAACATTTTGTTTTGGTCTGAAAGAAAAGGGAAATGGCTGGAAGAGTCTAACAACTCTGTAAAAGTCAAGGTGTATTACAGACTTATTTGCTCCTTCATTTCTGTGAATTTCTATAAGCTCCATGACATGTTTTGGTGCAGTGATTTACTGCATGCCACTACACAGTGACAATAAGTGGTTTTGATATCAAGGTATAAATTTAGTCTTTAGTAATCTTGTAAGAAGCTTATTTCTGTGACCTTATTGTGGCTGCCTTCATTAGAAGATTTAGTGCCACAGTGAAGGAAAGGCACTGAGGAGGAAAGAAAGCTCATAATAAGTGTGTTCAGATTATTTGGTTCAGTTTTCTGTATTAAAAGAAATAAAAAAGGCTGCATTAATGTGTTGTACAAAATACTTTCTAGAAACAGAATGTGAAAAGGAATGATACTTGGCAATATTATTAAAATACCTAGGATACAATTATAAAAATGCCGTCTACCCCAGCTTTATTTGCCAGAAGAGAAATATTGATCTTGGCAATGCTCATATTCATTATTATTCAGGTTTATATGCTTAATGTAATCTATTAATCAGTCAGACTTTAATGATATCATGATTTTGAAGAAGACTATAGCTTATTATATTCAGAAGGCACCTTATTAATCACTGTTGAAATTATTTCAATTCTGTTCCTTTGAAAATTAGTGCCGAAGTTATTTTAATTTAATTATATGGTATGTACTTTTAACTGCTCAAATAAAATAAATACTTTTGTCCTTCTCAAGGCTTTCACCTATGAATCCCACATATTGGAAAATTATCATATGAAGATATTTCCAGTTGAGGCTGTAGCACATTTGTCAGTGTAAAAGAAGGAAAATGGTTCCTCCAGGAGAAAAATATAGCCAATTATAGTACATTTACAATCTTTCTGAAGAGTATACTTACTCACAGTACACTTCACCATAAGAACAGTACATTTCATCAGATAATTGATGGATAGTCATAATGTATCCCTAGAAATTAATTTTTCTAAGTATCTGAACTTTTCCAGTAGAGCACTGAGTAATTCTAAACTTTTATCTTTAATCTTGCTCTGGCTGAATACTCAGTTTCTTCTTGATCACATTTTTTCTGAATAAAAATATCTGAATTTATTTTGTTTCAAGATAACTGGGAGGGGAGAATATTCTGCCTACCAATGTTGAGAAATCATAGCCATTTTGAGAACCACTTGCTTTTAGCACTCCTAAAGGTAGGCTGGAACAAGGCAAAAATTGATGCTTGAATAAAAATAAATAATAAAACAAAAATAAGTGAAAACCCAGCTACCAACAAACAAAAAGAACTTGAATGACCTCAGGTAGGAAGAAACTGTGTTCAATTCACTGGTGGTAATTCAGTGCAGGAGTAATGTCATTGAGAAAAGCTTCAAAGAGGCCTGAAAATTATCCACGAGATTGAGACGTACTTTCTTAGAGTGGCTGATCTCTTGTAGATCATTAAGCCCTCTCAGGAAAGCTGCTTAATGTTATAAATTGATTCTCTTAAGAAACTATGAGAACGGAAGACACACTTGAAAAGAGTTAAGAATTAAACAAAGAGGCAATTGAGGGACTTGTGATTGTGTTTCCAGCATCAGTTTTACTCCCTGTTTACTAGCTCCTTGCTGTGCTGTGGGCACACTTTGAGGGATGCAGCAGATTTTAATTTGGGGGCTTTTTTTCTTTTGGCTTTTTTCCCCCTCCATACTCTAAGCTGCCTGATGTCAGTTGGAACAGGTTATTCAAATATAACCCATATTAAAAATACTTGCAACAGACTGTTAAGAATTTGAGGGGCTTTGTCTGGGCAGCAGTGAATAATCAGAGCACTGGCTATTTCTGGTCTCCCTTTGCTCCATAGTTCTTGCTCTTTAGTGGCTGCTGTAACTATCTAAGGGTTTACCATAAGAGTTCTCACTTGAATAATGCGATAAGAGCCCTGAATATAGGAGATGTTTATGCAAAGGGCAAGCCTCACGCAGCAGGAAATCCCAGTTATCCTTTTAGCCTGTGCTCTCAGCCAGCTACATCTCTGCCAAAGCATACCATAGGAAAAGGACATACCCTTACACAGTTACAAGTGTTTCATGATTGGTGTAGGGCACTTCCAGCACTACTATCCTGTGTCCCCTCAGGGATACACTTATTAGACAGTTTTAGAATTAGCTTTTCCCATGGCCTTTCTGTGGGATCCTCCTGGAGCCTATATGCCTCGTCCATCTCCAAGAAATAAGATGAGATTTCGCTTTTTGAAGTCCTACAGGTATCTCTTCTGGTGGCTTACAGTGCAATTGACAGTAGTAATAGTTTCAACTGTGGATCTATTTTATTCTTCTTGAGGATTGCAGCATATAAGAAAATTGGAAATGGCTTGTATTAATCGTGACTCTCTTGAGCTTGTAAAGGTTTTGCTGAACATGGTATATCAGAAAAAAAGGTAGTGTTTCTGTGTAAGAAAAAATACTGTGAACAAATGATCATGGAAGTGTATGAAACTGCACTTTTCAAGTAAATGATAACTTTGAATATTTTTGGCACACTGAGTTGGGGGGGAAAGGTTTATGTCAGTGTTCTTATGAAAATATTAATTCTAAGTATTGTCGGTACTTACTATAAGTTAGCATACTTAATTAAAATACAACACACTGATAAAGAATACCAAGCCTGAATTAATAATTATAATTGTGAGGCTTTTGCCAGAAAGTCATATTTGTTAATATTTTTCTGTTAAGCATTTTTGAAAGTAAGTATAGCAAATGAGAAAAATACACTGATAGGACTTTTTTCTAAACTATTGTTTAAAAACAGCAATGCTTGATTTCCATTATTTATCACTTTTGGAAATTGAACCAATATTTGTTCTTCAGTTTCCTTACATTTATTTATAACAGATTCATGTATATTTTCAAGTAAAATTTCCTACAATCCTCCCATTTGTATATAATTAATTGAAAAGCTTACTTCATATCATCTTAATAACAACTTTTAAATCAATTAAAAATTCAAATCTATTTGCACACATGCAAAATGCCTCAGAGGATAAATGCTTTAGGTAAGATTACTGATAGCAAACACTGTGTAGGTGAATATTGTCCAAAAGAACCTATCTGTCTAGACACTGTCCAACTTCTCTCAGTATTTACTTTTTTAAAGTTAGTCTGTTCATACAGAGGGAGCTAGGTTTATGACAAAAAGAAAAATAAAAAAGGTAGAATAGAAAATAAAAATACGGTATCTGTTCAAAACTAGAACATAGAGTTCAGTTGAGATTCCCTTAAGAAATCTTATTATAGGGGATTTTTTGCTTAAAGTAAGCTGCTTATGTTTCTTTTACAAATTTATATCAATATATCTGTATCTATATCTATACCTATTTCTATATCTATCTATCTATCTATCTATTGATCTATCTCAATGCTTTAAAGGCAAAAAGAAACATGCTTAATGTAACATCCTAATATAAAATCTGATTATTTTCATTATTGTGTACATACTGCACATTTTCTAACTTTTCAATATAGCAAAGTGATAATATTCTTTGAAATTGTCAATTAAACTAAAAATCCAGGAACCATTATCAAAAGTCCAGAGGTGTGGATGAATTTTGTGTTACCCTAGAGTGTTACACATTTGTTTTTCAGGAACTTTTAAGAACTAGGATGAGGTGGAAGATAATTTTTTTAAAAAAGCATTATAGTTGCACTACTGAATTTGATCCATATTCTTTGCTGCTATTTAATTTTATTGTCAGTCTCTAAGAGGAGAAAAAAATCCTTAATATATATATATATATTGCCATATCACTGCCATGGCTCCATTCACACTGTCGGTTATATTTAGAAATCTACTACAAAATTTTACGGTACTCAGTGCTTATGCAATTTAATAACCTTGTTTATGTCAACCAACAGTTCTGCTCACGTTACTCAACCATTTGATGTCAAGGGACTTTAGTTTCTAAAACTGCGTATCTGATAGTGCTGTCCATGCATTCCATGATGAGCACTGTTCAGCAAACCATTTAAATTGTGAAGTTTGCCATAATTTAAAATTTATTTTTCATACATTCTGGGAAAAACCAGAATTTTTCTTTTTGAGATATTCATAATCAATTCATTAAATAACCATCGTGTTTTAATTTACATACTTAATTTTTTTTAAGATTCTGTGACACATTGATCCCATTTACAGGCAGATTTAAAATGCTATTTGATAACGAAATAGTGAATTTAATTTCTTTGCTCATCAGGAAGAGTTTTCAGAAGGCAACAGAAGACCCAGGCTGATGCAAGTTTTCCCAGAATAGGGGAAAAATATGTGTTGAAACAATTTCTAGGAAGAGCCAGAATGCAATGCAGTCACTTAGAGCTCCTCTTACTCTACCAGTCTCATCAAATAAACCACATCTTAGAACTCAGCAAATTGAATCGAACAAAAACAAAGAAGTAGACTAAAAGAGCTGGTAGATACATTTATGATTCACTCTACGCTAGAAATGCAAATATTCATAGTATCAGATGTAGAACCAAGGTCAGGAGCAGTACTTTGCAGAGAGGACTCAGGAGACTGCCAAAACCTTCCACGATTTACATAACTTCTTGCAGTCTGGAGGAGGAGAGTTATTCAGTTTTGTAGGGATGTGTACCCACTCTATTCTCGAGAAGATGAACATTCTTCTACTCTTTTATCAAAAAAAGTATGCATCTTTATTTTGTTTCCAGAACACACAAATTTATCTCTATTCCATTTTGCTTACCCTCTCCTTTTTTTCTTTCATTAAATTCTTGAGTCTTTCTAAATTGAAGCACATCTCCTTTACTGAAATGCAAATAGGGATATGGTTTTCCTGCTGCTTTTAGATTTGCTCAGGAAAATAGCACTAGATATGACTGTAAAAACTATATCTTAATAGCAGCACAGTTAAGCTTTGGAGCCTCCTGAAACCTCTGAAGAATGAATAGAAATAGAAGTTTTAGAAGCTTTTTTCATGATCTCTAAATCCTGTCACACATGGATGAAGAACTAAAGTGCCTATGAGAATTGCCTTCACATAACTCAGATGCATGGATAAGAACATGTTATGTGACACTCAATTCTGCTAGATAATAAACACACCTCCCACTGACCTAGTGACAGGTCCACAGGACCACTTAGAAGAGTCTCCAGAGGCATCAGGATCTGCCTGGCTGGTAATTTAAGTCTTTTTCCACTCTATGTAAATTATTTCATCGTTTGTGAAAAGCACAGTGGCTGAGTAAAACCTTTTGTTTGGAAACAATTTTGTAGAGATGGTAAGCTCCAAAGTATAACGAGTGTTAGGGAGAAATGGCATGGTCAATAAGATACGTTACACTGGATAATCAAATAATTAGTAAGTTTGTTAAATGATTGCATTGTCAGAGCTTCATAATTTTCATTAGTTAGCTGTGGAGGTACACCTCCTGAAACAGCAATTGTGACACTTATACCTTCATCTGGAAAAGAAAGAGAAATTCTTTGTTGGGGTATGTGATTTTCTTTTGTTCTGCTTTCTTTCTGTTTTTCCTCTTTGGCTGCCACCTGGCATATTTCCCTGGACTAGAGAGCAGTCATGTGGCTGAAGCTAGTGCCAACACCACTTCTGCAGCCAGCTGCTCACGACATTTGTACATAAGGAGGCAGATTCCCTCCCGCCAGACAATTGTACTCCAAGCCACTAAACTCCTGGGAACTGGGCTGGAAAGTGGTATATCTCTCTTATACAGCAATTTCCAGGAATCCCTTCTCCAAGGGGATTTCTTAATTATGTCAAAGCTGACTTAGTGAGAAGAAGGTAATATTAGAACTTTTAGTTATTACAAGCTTGGTGATGAAATGGAAATAGAAGTCAGATTAAAATTTATTATTTTATTTATTAGGCATTATATTCCCAGCTCACTGGAAATATCTTGGTTCTGTTTGACCAACCATTCAACATTTTCAGGGAAATTAAATATTTGTATGCATAAACATGAACTTTTCTAGTGAACATGGTGAATCACACATGTGATTTCAAATTTAGCTGCTCATATTCTATAATTCATAGAAAGCCATGTCACCATTATAGGGTTGTTTTGAACCTCACTCAGACATATTTTAGATGAATTTACATGCCAAAATATCATCTACACAATTCCGAAATTTGGCAATGTTGACGAAGTCTTGGGAAAAGCAGCAAAACAGCAAGGCACATTGCAAGTCAGATTAAGTAGCAATGAGAGACCAGGTGCAAATGACTTACACTTAACCCTTTGTGTTGCTGCAGACTTACATCCTTGTGAAAACTGCCTGCAGAGTCCCTGATATAAATAGAGTCTCAATACCATTTCCTAACAGCTCAGAAAGTCAAACTCCAGTCCTTAATGTCTCAAAAACCAATCAAAAAATGCAAAGAAGTAACATGTTCATAAGTTTTAGCTTTTGATTAAAGCTTTTTTGACATAGCTGATCATCACACAGATAGGTTAAATGAATCTATCACAGTAGGACAGGTTGCATCTGTCACTGTTTCCTGTTGCTACTTTGGATTACTGTTACCTGAGTGCTTATTTAGTGGAATTTTGTGGTTCTTGCTGCATCAAATATTGGAAGTGATTTAATTAGTGTGAAATAAACAGAAAATAGTATATCTATAGGAGTTCTATTAACAATTTTTATTTAAATTTAATTTAAGTGTGTTCTGACAGCCAAAGTCAGATCTTCTATGAATAGCTACAGGAAACATCCCTTCATACACAGTGACTAGTGTTGCTACAGTTTACAATAAATAAATGGCTGAGCTTTGCTGTTTGTGGCTAAAATGTCCCCACACAAAGCCAACCTTCGAGATGGGGCTAGGCACAGACGCTAGCATCTCTTGGGATGCAGAAAAAGATTGCAGCAACCATAAACACCAGGAAATATGCTGTTTGATTTACAAATTGTAGATATCCATGAATATTTATGTAAATGTCAGAAGTATCTGGCTTGTTAATTCCCTGATGTATCACAAATTCTGGGAGCACTATAAATAGACCTATCATTCAATCTGATACCGAATACATCAGGAACAAGCTGACGCAAGTTCAGCATGTACCATGTCCAAATGTTGCAATTAATTACTAGATACCTCGTTAAATAAGAAAAGTAGTACGAGAGTAACATATTAATGTTTCTTTTATGCCATTCTAGAATTTGCCTTTTCCATTGTGGATCTGAATAGATTTTTTTTTTAATGGAAAACTGACATTTCCTGTTGGAACTAGTAAATCCAATTTATTTCTGTGCCCTAGAAACCTAGTAATCTCAGGTAATTTTGTGTTTCAGTTGTGTCTATGAGACAAATTTCTGAGTGTTAATTGAAAAAATTCTCTAATATTCTGAAAGGTAATTTAATGCTCTAAAGCACCTTTCTTCATGGGGCAATAAAGGAAAATAAGAGTAAAAAAAAGAGGCTCCAGCCCACCTGGAGAGGTCTGGCACCAATGTTAGCCTGGTGCCCTTAGCAGTAGGGGCAGTTATGCTTCAGCACATGGATAGTCCAAGCAAGCTAATCCAGGTTTCGGTCTCTGCCAGAGGTCAGCAGCAAATATTTGAATGGGAACGGTAAGAAACTTGGTGGTTACAGTATAATCCTCCTAGAGGCATAATCTCCTCAACATCTGCAGTAGTTTCCTGCATATGAGTATGCCAGAACTCTCCTTACTGTGTGCATTACTTAGCCTAGTAATTCTTTTACTTATTCACACTAAATGTTCATCATTAAATAATAAAAAAATGCTCTTTTTTTCTCCGTATTTTTTGACACTCACTTCCACAAATGAACCCTATGCGATGGACAAGATTTTCTTCATCCTGGTATCTAATTTTCCCTATGGTAGAAATATTGTGACCCAAGGATTTATAGTTTTATATATATGTAGGCCACTATTTTTCATCAGCTTTCTAATTTTTTCTCATGGAAAATTTTTGTGCCCATATAATTCATGCTGCCAATCTCTTAACACCTCATCCAGTCACAATGCTTTTTGTAATGCAGAATGACCAGAAGCAAATAGAGGTTCTGATGAGGACAAGTGGTCAGGACTATAATATTGCTATTCTCATGGGGAAAAAAAATCCATTATGGAACTTCTATTATTCCTCTATATCTCATTTCTGATGTAGATTAACAGACTTGCTGATTAACTGGTTTTAATTGTTGAGCAATAAGCTCCCATTCCTGGTGGTGTCTGTACTGGCCAGGATAGATATTCTGTGTTGTTAACCCTGTTGGGTAGTCTTACTTCCATTACTGTTTACTTTTTAGTTCACTTCTCCCCATTCTCTTTTCTCAGATAAGTTTACAAGGACACAGTGTTGTGTAAAGGCAACAAGGATCATTTCAGTAGGCAGAATTTAAATCTCACTGGAAATTTTGCATTTTTAAAGGGATAAAAAATTCAACCTTGTAGCATAATTCTTTCTAATTTTCTATGGGAAGAACATTTTTATTTTAAAATAAGGAAGTATAGAATGTTATTCAGGTTTTCTTTTTTTTATGTTGTCTCTTCTTCAGGGTTTCTGACATGTTAGAAGGCTAGGAAGTCTTTCAGGAAATATGTCATAATGCATGCAGCTAAAGAAATGGGGGGTTTTAGCAATAGAAGGAGACAGATGTTTCCCATCAGCATACCCATACACTTGATCACTATATACATGTGTACTGGATAAACAGTTTGCACACATACAAACACACATGTGTGGGTGTATCCTTCACTGAGCTCTACAAGCTATCAGAAGTTTTCCAGGAAGAAGCTGAATACACAGGACTTACTTTATTATTTATTGTTTGTCTGCATGAACTTGGTTTTCCTTTATTTGTTTTACCTTTGTAACATTTCCAGTCAACACTTGGCTCTTCAGAGACAGCTTTCACAGGCTTTGGTACAAATTTCTGTTGCAGTTGTAAAAGTAAATGACACAGTTGAACAAACATTGGGATCAGATAAACTCTTGTGAACACTAGCTGAAGTTGTTTAGCTAGTAAAGAAAGCTGAAATGGAAAAAAAAACCCCACACTATTTAAAATGGATATAATTGTCTTCAGTTGGAGGAAGTAGGCCTAAATTTTTTTTTGTTGGTGTTTTTGTTTTTTGTTATAACAGATGTAGGTGAAGCAAAGGGACAAATATAACAAATAAGTTTATAACTTCAGCTGAAGCTACCTGTGCATTACTTTGATAGATGGTACGAGTAACCCTGTGAATCCAACTCTTTTGGCAGCTGCAGGGAAGTGGTCACTGCAGATGGAGCAGAATCTGCTTCTCAGAGAGTTCTGGTGTAAGACACAAGCATTATGCGGCACCATGGAACAGATGCATTTTTTTACCTTCCTATGTACCAATAGGTGTGGCTGCATTATTAAATTTACTTGGTTTTCCTAAGTATGTGAAATGTGCTTAAACTTCTAGGTAACCACCCAATTGCGTCACTTTTCTTTACTACTTGCTCTTCCTCATGGCATAAAAAGGAAATGTAAACATGGTCATGCAGACTAAACTGGAAACTCAGAGAAAACAGTTATTTTAATTAATAAAGTTAATCTGGTTTATATTGTGCACTGAAGGTCAATTCAAGTGGTTCAACATCATTTGCACTCCATTGAACTGGGGACTGAACAATCAGAGAAATTATCATTTAGAAAATTGATTGTGTCTCTGAAACAGTGGAAGTAAAATCCTCTGAATCAAGTATCTACTTGTGGGAAAGGAGAAAATTAAATATCTTTTAAGCATCATAGGGAAAAAAAAAACACTTACATGAACTTACCATGCAATATCTATAAGTTCCTCAAGAGAAGTACCATTGACACCTGAGAATCAGGAAGAAATTTGCCCTAGTCTAGCATATGTGGTTAATCTAGTGAACTTTCTGAAAGAAAATGCTGATTTGTGAAGAAATGTTTCCGTTTCAAATAGAGGGGAGAAAAAAAGACAGAAAAAGAAGAGAAAAAAAAAAAGACATAAAAAGGGACTATAATCTCTCAACATTGATTTTAGCATCCAGATGACTCCCTTAATGAGGAAGTCTTAATGACTACCAGTATGTGGCCAGCAAATGGTGTTTGTTCCACATCTCTGCTTGGCCAGATTCTTTGTTTAAGGTCTCTCTCACCTGACATGGTAAAATGTAAATTGGAACATGGAACATGACATATTTGAGGCTTACTTCATTTTGACATAAAAATACATGCAGTTCTGTTTTACAATAAACCCTACTTGGGATCATAGTAGACAAAAGGGATTCTAGACAGAGTGGTTTTACAATACAAATAGAAGAACACATTAATGCCAAAATAGTGTTTATTGTTTACAGATAAGAATAAAATTATTTAAAAGAGGTGCTATATTAATTTATAGGTGCAACCAACAGCAAAGTGTTGTTATTAAAGTGTCATTAAAGATCTGTTTCATGATGCTGACAAAATCTCTTCCTCACATACAGAGGAACAAACGTTTCTGGGATACACAAAAGATTTAAGTTTTGCTGTCACAGTTCTTCGTGTAAAGTTTTGTTTATACTGTACATAAATTTCAGTCTGGATTACTAAATGCACCATATACTAACCTAAAAATTAATGTAATATTTTACTATAAATATGTAGGAATACAGGTAGTGTCTATTAAACATCTAATCATACAATATGACTGCCTTATAAATACTGAAAGTCACAAACAATATGTTTTTGCAAAAACCTGATGCCAAACCTCTTTTTTTAGGTAGTTTGATGCTATCAAAAAGTGCTAACTGCTCTGATTTTAGTGAGTACTATGTGAGGGCCCTGTTTTTTCCATGGTTGAATTTGCAGAGTGAATAAAACAACCCAGATATCTTTTCATCTGGTGAACTGCGACTAGATGGCGTGACATGGCAAGGAGGCTGTAGCCAGGTGGGGGTCAGACTCTTCTCTCAGGCAGCCAGAAACAGGACAGAGGACACAGTCTTAAGCTGTGCCAGGGGAATTTTAGGCTAGATATTACAAAAAAATATATATCTATAGGAAAAGTGGTTGAGAGGCATTGGAATGGGCTGCCCAGAGAAGTGTTGGAGGCACCATCCCTGAAGGTGTTTAAAAAAGATTGGATATGGCACTCAATGCCATGGTTTTGTAGACACAGTGGTTTTAGGTCATAGGCTGGACTTGATGATGTCAAAGATCTTTTCTGGGTAATTCTGTGCTTCTGTGACAGGGCCATGTCAGTACCACTAACCACTCCAGCTCCCTGGGATGGTCAGATGGTCCAGAGTAGCATTCAAACCAAGAAAGGTTTTCAGCCTTTCTACTGCATTAAAATTGATTGATCACAGTTTTCTGCAGGATTATATTGTTTTCTGTTTGCACATATTACACTACACTAGTCATCTCCAACTGTTTTTAGTTATATCTTGGAGAATCACAAGAGTTTCTTTTAAAAGCCTTTCTTTTCTCCTTTGTCCTCAAGCAACTAAATCTTAAAGGGTTTATCAAAACCAGAAAAGCCAGGAGCTTTCTTAAGGTGCAATTGAGAGTTTAATCTAAAACCAGTACTCTACAAACTTTAAGGAAAATATTTCCTTTTTGTGAGACTGGAAATATCATTTCAGAGGGCACCAAGACAGAATAGTGTGACTTTGGCATCCACGTCCTGAAAAACTTAGTTACCTAAAATTTTAATTTTTTCTGCACAGAGTGGATGTGTGACCCATTGTGTTGTCCTGTTTTTTTCTCCTGGGGTTTGAATTAGAGAGCTCTTAGGCAACAGTATAATGAATTCACCCAGACTAATGTTGTCATGCAAAACTCATCAGCTTCTTCTTCTCTGACATGCTTCCAAGATGCAGATTTCCAAGCTAATGCAACTGTTTTAGGAAGTAGGGAAAGGAGTAGACAGGCCTGGAAAAGCTGTCCTTGCTCTTTCCACTAAGAGAAAGATTTGCTGGATTTGTACTCTCTTCACCCTTTCAAACATCTGGTCTTTGACCAAGAAGATATTTTATAATTTGAAGATATTTTATAATTTGGACCATTTATTTTGAATTAATATTTTGTTCTGATTATGGCTTGCAGTAGCTTATGTAGGTTTAAAAGAAGGAGGATAAAAAGCAGTCAGAGGATTCATTGAAAAGGATTTATTGCAGTGTAGAACTGTCTAATTGATCTGCAGTTCAGCAGCTCCTTTACTTTGATTAAGAGAAATAGGTGGATTATATTAGCAATTTATTGCAAATATTTTCTCATGTTATGCTTCTAAATGGTTGACATAACATTTCTCTTTGGTGCAATATATTTATTGGTTCCTAGAACATTTAATTCACCATTAAATGTCATACACTCTATTACTATAAAAGGATAAAACTGCTTCCAAGTACATATTGTTTCAGTGAGACATGAGCTTGTTCATGCCAAGTCTTTGGGTTTACAAAGTTACTTGAAAATAGCTGCTTTATAAGTTGTGGCAATAATGTATAAAAATGTAAAACTCTTTGTAGTAACAATACAAAGTGTTCTTTGGTATTTGTGCTTGAAGTCCTACAGTGCTTATCTTAACTTTGGGCAGCAGCATTATTTTTTCATTTACACTGGATCTTCTAAGAAAGTAAAGTATAACTGTAATGTTAGAAAGACATTGTGGTTTTATATCCTTGAGAAACGGGATTTCTTTTCTTCAGTGTTTTTTACATCTTTAGTTCATCTGTATTTAATGTTTTGATGTATAACCTAAATCTTTGTTTTTAATTATAGTTGTTATCCTATTCATTAATTGAAGTCACTGCAGAATTTCTGCCATGTGTTGGGAATTTATTTGTGGCTAATGAATTGTCTGCTTTAGTTACCTTCTTTCTGTTTCTTTTGTCACTAAGAATATGTACTAACACTATGATTTCATTTACCATTGGTAGGTTAACACTTGGTTAATATGATATATATGAAAAAAATATTTTTTCATTCATCCCAGGAGGATAGAGAAATTGTTGTCTTTATTTTCTGAATTTCTAATAATCTAGAGATTTCCTTAGCCTTTAAGTTAAAATTTGAAACAATCTGATATTATTTTTCATGCACAAATGTCAGATTCTGAGTTTCAACTTAAGAAGTGCTTAACTACAGAAAATTCAGAGGAGACACAGAGTTAACTTTTATAGATTCGATATAAAGGTTATACTTGCAACATGACAAAAACCTATAAAGCAAGGAGTGGAAAGGAGAAAAGAACTATTAAGGGGGAATAGTATGCAATGAAAGAGAGAGGGTATGACAGTAAGACCTCTGTCTGTTCACTTGGTAGCAAAAACTACTGCAACTCAATGTTTTCTTTTCTCTGTTTTGAAGGGCTGAAATTGTTTCCCAGCTGCCTAGAGCATTTTGATCTGTAATGTCAGATACTAATATATCTGTAATGTCTCAATACTTGGAGCTCCTTAGACACAGGAGTTCCTGGAGGTGACAGTCTACCCTGGTGAGTTACCTTCATGGTTACACCTTGCTGAGTTCAAGAGAACATGGTATGGATTCCCCTTCCAGTAATATAAATTAACGGATTATAAATTTATCTGATAAACAACCAGTAATATGTGTAATGGCCAGGCAGAGGTCAGAGCCATCCCAGGTTGCCAGTAACCAGTAGAACCTAGATAGAGATGTCAGAGTCATATAAAAGCTTCACTAGAGTTTTCAAGGCAAAATTTTATGGCAAAACTCTAGCATAGACAAGCATGGCAGGCCAGTGGTGCTAGCACACAGAAATTTCCTGTTTCCAGCCTCAAATGACCATGAAACTGTACGTGATTTTTTAACCGTTCTGTATCTCTCACAGCCACTGTAGTTGCAGAGGCATTTATTTAATTTATTTTTGTAACCTAATCTACCACGATGAATTTAGTATCACTACAAAAATTTTTGTTGTGATTCTTTTTTGCAAATATTCAGAATTTGCAAGGTACATGCTGCTGCCTCATTCAATTAAATTTAATCAAAACTATGGCAAAAACTTAAAGGTTCTCTAAAGAATTTTTAATGAAGGAATTACCATTTAAGTAATGCTGCTGGAAATGTGATTTATAAACTTACTTGCTGTACTATCCAGGCCACCCAAGTGGCCTGCAGGCACTGACATTTCCTAGAATATCAGCTCACAGGACCACAACAACATTCCTGCTCTGTGTGTATCTGTAGGTCTGCATAGTTTGGGGTAATAGACAGTAAACCAGTACTGCTTCAGCTCCTCTCTCTTAGAACTGCTGTAAAGTGAAGTAGTCAATACTGTAAAATTTAGTTTGTGTGAAGTATCACCCTGAAGTCTTGCATTTAATCTTCAATAAATTTGAAATGGTACAATTAGTTAGTGCTTGCTGATAAGGAAGTTCAGAGTTTTTGGTCTTTTTTCCATTTTTAGTTCAAAACAAAATGCATTTTTTTCCCTTCCCCTCCCCTCCCCTCCCCTCCTCTCCCCTCCTCTCCCCTCCTCTCCCCTCAAAATTAAATATTCCTGAACTTTATAAACAGAAGGCACATGCAGTATAGAAACAAACATACATTTTACCTGTAATTTGGTATGTACTCAAATTCATGAAAGATATTCTGTAGCACACTGCTGTTAGGGCCATTGGTATGTAAGACAAAAGTACAGGAAAAATAATTTCAGGATTGGCTCTTTGATGTCTATTTCATTTGGTTAAGATTTGCATGTTTTGTGAAACTTTTATATATCTAAAATAGTAAAAAAAAAAAAATAGTGGTCAGGGAAGAAAATTCTGAGGTAGTTCAGCTTCTTGCTACTTATGCCAGTAAATTTACCAGAAAAAATATTTCCCAAGAGCCATAGGAAATGAAGTTAACTGAACTGAACCTATCTTGTTGAGATGATTGCTGGGAAATTGACCTATCAGGATGAGCAATTCAAATTGATTCAAGCCAAGGAAATACATGGACTGCAGGACATTTAGGGAATCATTTAGCACAAAATTCAAATGCATAATACTTCACAATAGCTAGTCCAGTATAGTGCATTTCTAACTTTTATATATTGAGAGAGAGAGAGAAGTGACAGTGGAACACATGAGAAAATACAGCCCTGAGATGTGAGAAGGGTCTCCAGCTGTTCATTCAAATACAAACCTGGTTACAAAAGCTGCAGTTGCTTTGGTTCATTCTTCATTATTTATTTTATAATTTATTCTTTATAGTTATATGTTTTGGCTTTTTAAGCAAAAGGGCTTGTTTGTTTGGTGAGGCTTCTATCTTAGTCTTTCTGCAAACTGACTTTAAAAAAGAGTATCATGATATATTATTGCTGAGCTTTTTTCCTCTAATGGGGTAAATAAGCCTTCAGTTTTCTGAGTGGTTAGAGTTAGTGTTTGCTGAAGTTACAATGAAAGAGCGGCAGGAAAGTGTTAGCAGTCATCAACTTCAATTTATAAATCAATTGTAACAGAGTTAAACATCAGTGTGTATACCTAAAATCTGTCATGTTAACTAAATATATTGAGCAGTTAAATACCACTTTGTGTACTTAATAGCCATGTTTGCAGTAGCAAGGCTTAGTTGTTCAGGAATAATGGCCCATCAGCTGAGCCTGAAAGAGATCCCAGCCTGATTTCAGACATGAGTAAGCCAACAAACCATAGGGACAGAAGTGAGATCTGAAGTCTAAACTGAAGAAAAGCAAGTCAAGTATTATTGGAAATTATTATTTTAACATTAATTTTTGTGTAGCAAGTGATAGCATTAGTAGTACTTTTTTTGCAATATGAATCATGTTTTCCACTTTAGGGAAAAAGCTTACATATATTACTACTTTTTTGACTGATATACCTACCAAGGGAAGAGCAACAGGTTCTTTCACTCCATTGTAGCTGCTCTGTCTTGTCAAAAGTACCTCTCTTAGAAGAGCTGAATTTTGAATGTGGTGCTGTCATGCATATTTGAATTTAAACCAGAGATGCATGTCCACACCACAAACTGGGATTATGGAAGCTCTATCAGTTCCATAATATCTGTGAATAAATCTCTACAGGAGAGAAAGATTCAAATTATTAATTTCTTACTGCAAGAAGCAAAAGATTAAATAAGTTTCATGTTCAAACTAAAACTGGGCCAAACCCAGGATACATAAAGGACGAAAGGATGCCCATATTATAGGAGAGGCCTAAAGATTGTTTAGAAAAGTTATTTATCTATTCTAATTGTTGCCTTAGACCTGCTAAGGCAAATGACGACCCGGTTCGGAGGCAGACCACGGCGAACTTACAAACTGGCCGGACAGATCACACGTCAACACCAATATGGTGAACGGTGAAATGCG
>PYHW01009486.1:13826569-13868311 GCA_013186435.1 Turdus rufiventris
AAAAGAAAAAGAAAAGAGAAAGAAAAAAAAGTTAGTCTGCTTTTTTTTTTTTGGCCTAAAATACCTGGCATGTTACTCTTGGAAACCATAGCTACTGCTTAACTCCCTAATAAGTTGAGTATGAGCCACCACTGTTTATGTTTTAAGCAAGTATTTGTCTAAGAAATTCTAGTCCAAGCTTGTGTGGTGCAAATAGTTCAAAAACAGAAAGTCTGAGAGCAAGATTGATAGATTTTTCCTTTAACCTTGTAATTAGTGCTGTATTACTGCAGTAAGCCCATTTAGATCTGACAAAAAGACTATGTTTTTATAATGCAACCCATATTTTTATATGTCTGTGTGTTTGTATATATATATATATATATATATAGACATATCCATGGTTCAATCTGGGGGGAGTTTTTATGCTTTCTTTCAGAAAAAGAGAAAAACAGCTTGACACACTATGCAGCCTTAGGTCAGCTGAAGTCCAAAGTCTTCCAGTAGGGTAGTATTTAATTTTAGGCTATTTGCTGGTACACAATATTAATTCAACATTAGCAGACATCATTTATTCCAACTTTAATTACACATGTAACCATAGACCACAGCACAGCTGATGGCACTGTTTACCTACAATATAATATTTCTCAAATAAAGGCATTCTCCTACCCCTAAAAACTAGCTGGTTTGGAATCTGTAGCAACGAAGCTTTGCACAGGTTTTATTTTTATTTCTTCAATGGAATCTATGCGGACCAGTAATGGTCAATACTGAGACTGGTAACTTCTAATTGCACAACTGATTAAATCAAATTAAAAGTAGGCAGGAATAAAGGCAGAAGGACATATTTTCAGCCTGACATGTATCAAGAACCTGGCTTTGCAATGCAAGGGAGTGAGGCACTGTAAGACCACGCTGTATCATACACCTCCTTTACTGCTCATGGTGATAGAGCTCAGGCAGCAACACCTGAGAGCTTCAAAGGAAACTGAGATTGAGCATCTTTAGACAAGGCATCATATTAGAATTAAGTATGCCTACAGAAGACCTTCTCTGTAGTCTGTGAGGAGTTTTGCACATTGGACTGTGTGTAAGGCCTTTGTAGAACACATGGTACAGTAATTTCACAACCATAAGGTGCACTGGAGTATAAGGCGCATCCCCCAGGTGTCGGCAAAATTCGCAACTTTGTAGATCATATAAGGCACACTGGACTATAGGGCACACTTTTTTTTTTGCAGTGAGGCTCTGTCCCCAGCTTTCCCCACATGGTTGCTGGCCGAGGCCCTACCTCAACCCAGCAGCCATGGGGCCCTGGGCCCGCCTGTACCCGGCAGGAGGGGTGTCTCAGACCCCCAGGCTCGCCTGTACCCAGCAGGAGGGGCGCCGCGGGTCCCCAGGCCTGCCTGTACCTGGTGGGGCTGGGGCATGCTCACCGCCCCTCCATGCCACCTCCCCAGGGCCGGGCTATGCCCGCTGCCCCTCCATGTCCCCTCCACAGGGCCAGGTAAAGCCTGCCGAGGCCCCTCCCCACCTGCACGGGGCCAGGTTATGCCTGCTGGGGCGCAGCCCCGCCTCCACCTGGCAGCCGTGGCCCTGCCGGCTCCCACCGCGGCTCGCAGCTCTCACTTCCGGGTTTGCAAATTTCCAAACTTTGTAGATCATATAAGGCACACCGGACTATAAGGCGCACTTCTGGGTTCAGGGGAAAATTTTAGTCAAAAGGGTGCGCCTTATAGTCGTGAAATTACTGTAACTGTTTACACTGCAAGCACTGAGCTAATACACCAAATCTATTTATAAATTGTGTAGCTCAGTCTAGGCAGCTAGATATAAGTGGATACAGAAAGGAAACACCAAATTACATACGTCATGTTTCTGCTGTGCCCTCTGGTTTGCCTTTTTTCATTATTATGAATTCTACGCTCCAGTTATCATTACATTTCTTAGTTCTCTTACTTATGCAGTTATGTGTAACTTTTTCACTTTACTGAAGAACTCCAGTCAAAGGGAATATGCTGTTACCTAGACATGAATGGTAAAGGTTAGTTTTCTGGAATTCTAGCCCTAAAAAATATTTTTAAAATCGCTTGCTATGTTGAACAGTGGCAAAATCTGCGGCAAATTTGTTTCTTATACTTGTTTTTGAAAGATACGTCTCCTGAACCTACACCTGCATTATTAATTCTCAGGCCCACTCATGCAGAGAGTATAAGAACATTTTGCTAATCTTTTCTGTCCTTCAGCTTGTGATGCAGTACAGGACAGTAAGAGGATAATCTAGTTCTGTGGATAAACTAGAATGAACTGTGCAACTCAAGAGTTTCACAAAACTAACTGCTGTGGTGCTTAGTTTGTGAAAAAAATGTTTTGTACAGTGGATTGAAAAGGTTGATTTCAAGTTTAAATGCATATTCTTTATGTATTGAAAAATGCATTTTATATAAATGTGGAAACTGGAAAGTATATATAAAGAAAGCAAAGATACAAACTGTGAGGAAGATCCTAAGAACTAAGTAACTAAGTAACTAAGAAATAACAGGGATAGTCCTGAGAGAATGAGCCCAGTTCAAAACTTTAAAAGATATTTTATTTATCTACTTGAAAACAGTAGAAACTAAGGGTGAAGCTAAGAGTGCATATCAAAAGGCAGCAGATTGTGTTATGGCTTTTATTTGGTTATGTGTACTCCAAACACCACACTTAAGAGCCCAGTCATAATTTATGTCTGAAGGCTTGAGGTTATGAATCCATTTCTTCAGCTTGCATAGAGTAGCAATAATAACCTGGCACGTATTGCATGGATTTTTTTCATCAGTTTGATGTCCAAGTACTTTACAAGTAGCATTATGTGGGTTATCCCTGTTTTACAGACTATTAAGACAAAACTCAGAAGGTTTAAGCAAGTTTTCCATAGCCTTACGAAAGAGATGTTCCCAAGCATGGAACAGAACAGTCAGTCCTGTACCTCATTCCCTAATCCATGTTTTTGGCAATTCATTTAAATATTCTTTGCACTGTAGCACTGGTTTAATTAAATTAGTTACTTTTCATTTAATGGTGCTGTATTTCTGTATCTTTTTCTCCTTACACCTTTTATATGTACTATTATCTATATCTATACTATAGCTAAAACCTCTGCTAATGATAAATGCATATATAAAAAATATTGTTGCTTTTCTTGATATTTTTATTATTAATGTATTTAGTGTACCGAATGTCTCCACCTTTTAGTATTTTCATTAATTTTAAAAGTTTTCTTCAGTTTTTTTAATTATAAAATCAACACTTTCATTAAATAGGCATCTTTTCCAAAGCCTTTTTCCTTCCATGACCCCTCTCCCAAAAAAAAAAAAAAGATTCTATAAAGAGAAAATAATACAGATACAAAAGTACAGTAATTTCACTATTATAAGCTGCACCATTTTGACTAAAATTTTGCTCCCACCCCGGAAATGCGGCTTACACTCAGGAGCGGCTAATATATGAAAAAAGTTCAGAAATTTCCAACCCCGGAAGTGCCAGCCAGGGTGCCAAGCCAAGTACCTGCCAGTAAAACCCGGGATTGTGTGATTGTTACAAATTGGTTACTCTGTTGTGTGGCGGGTGGAGGTGGGCTCCCTGCCGGCAGCACAGGGGGGAAGGTGGGGCCTCTGTGCTGCCATCCCCGTGGCTCGGGGGGGAGGCCGGGACTCCCTCCTGCTGGCCCCGTGGCCTGGGGGGACGCGGGGGGCTCCAGCCCCCGCTTGCTGCCGGAGGAGGGGGGGGTTCCGTCCCTGCCTGCCACCGTCGCTGTGGGTGCTGGCAGGCTCTGTCCCCACCTGCTGCCGCGGGGCATCACCAGGCCAGGGCGAGTGAGCCCAGCGGCAGCAGTGGCTGGCCCCAAGTGGCCCCACTGGGCCACCTGGCCCCATCAGCAGCCCCGAGCAGGCTGAGCCCCCACAGCCCAAGCCGAGTCAGTGAACCCCGCAATCCCACAATTCTGTTACTATTTGGCAATTTTGTTGCACACGGGTCCTTGCTGCGAACAACAGAGCAGCTTATAATCAAGTGCGGCTTATGTATGGACAAAGAACGAAATGTTGCCAACACCTGGAGATGCGGCTTATAATCAGTGCGGCTTGTAATCGTGAAATTACTGTAAATGCTATACCATCTTTTGTGAACACAGTAGACTAGTGCGCTGCTATCTTTACGTAAAACTTAGACAAACCTGCCTTTGATGTTAATTGTAGCGCAACAGATTTTATATATAAATTGGAAGATATTGTTAACTGCCAAAGTTATTCTAATGGGTTCTCTAGAAACCTCTCTAGGAAAAGGTTGGCCTTTCTCATAATGAATAATAAGAGGCTCCTTTGTTTTAGCTTCAATATAGTCAACTGATGAATTTCAGATAAAACTAACAATACTCAGAGTTCTGTGAGCTCTCCATCCTACTGGTAGATTCCTTTTTTTTGTGGGAAGCCTATGATTCCAGGTTGCTACCTGAAGACAGTCTCTGATTTAAAGTATGGTTGCTTAATATGTATTTCATAATAGTTTAAGTTAGTAGGCACTTGGAGACAGGAGTTAACAGGAGTTAACTTCTAAGGAGCTCAGGATGGAGACTAACAAAGAAAGCAGGTTCACAGTAGATTGTTAGTATTATGAGGTTAATGAGATGGAGAACTGTGACCCCATGAGAGCTTTTCTTCTGAATTGCCATTGAAATTGCCATTACTCAAATATTTGAGTACCTGCAACTAGAGTGTGTTTATATTGTATATAGGGCTTAGTATGTAAATATGTTAATATTTCTAGTTATGTTTCTAGTAACTTTAAGTAGAAGACAGCATCTTGTCTGATACATTATTGAAAACAGACTATCCTGAGATATTTACTTCGTGGCAAAGCAGAAATAGTCTTTGAATATTCCATTTCAGTATGATATTGCAAAAAATGTATTCAAAAGTTCTGTTTTGCTTAGTTTTTTTTTCAATATAAAATTGGAATAATGTTTCTATTTATAAATAAGAAATAATCAAAAAACCTAAAAAAACACCCTAAGAAAAAAAAAGAAACAAAAACCAGCTTTAAAACGGCCAGGTATTCTGTAACACAGTTTAGGATCTCTATTTTATCTGAATTTATTTTTCATGACCTATTACATCTGTTAAAGGAATAAAAAGTTTCACAATGTGATGTCTGATTTATGTGCACTTGTATATACGTGCGACCTGCACAGTGACAGACCCAACTGTTACTAAAGGTCCTATGATTGTACAACCTTTTGAGCTAAATTTAGCAGAGAAGCCTTCTCCATTCATTGGAGTTAACTTTTTTGATTCCATAGGACCCCTACAGAAGATACTTTGCAAGTCACTGAGTGATATTTGAGAGATAAGTGCAAGAAAACATGGAAAGCATGAAGAGCAGAATGCAGAACAAGAAACATTGCTAACATTCCTTCTGCTGTTGTATATCACTTTATATGCAGATCACTGGCAAAAGCCTCCAGGGCAGTTAGGATCTTTCCTGGTGATACACAGTGTAGTTGGTAGTGCATTTTATTGTACTGTTATAAAATAAAGTGCAAAGGTTTTGGAGAGCCTTACATTCCAATTTGATTTAATTTTTGATCTTTTGATAAGTAATTTATTTATCATTTTTCCTTCTATTTGCCAAGTCAATATAAATTTTATAAATGCAATCTTCAATTCCTATTTTCATTATTAACCTAGATGCACTACCATCCAAAATAATGCACTGCAACATTTGTGGAGACTGCAAAGGAATGGCTATTAAGCATGTAAACACTTGTTCAGCAATACATTTGTTCTTTCAGTTTAAAACCAATTCTAACACTGTTCAGGACATTTTAAAAAAATTATAAAATAAACAATATAATGCACCCCCTCCCCTTTTTTTTTTTTTTTGCTTCATTTCCCCCTCTTTTAATGCTGAAATTGCCAAATATATCAACATAGGAATTAACTCTCAAAGTTTTTATGTTAATTTTTTGGCTAGAAATGATAAATACAATTTTTGTGGTAAAGCATAAACTATTAATGTGTTCATTATAACAGGAAAAGATATCTGTAGTACAACAGAAAGGATGTCATGTTAAAGTTCTTCAACAAAGGTGTTTTGTCCTTCAGTGGTTAATAACGATCACTATCTGTATGTGTGTTTGACTTTAACAGTCAACAAGGAATGTAATTTTTACTTAACTTCCTCACAGAATTCTGAATGTCTTTCAGACAGGGAATACTTTCAGGTTTGTGAAGTTAGACAATAGTACTTATTCACAGTATCTAAGAAAGGAGAGAGTGTGTTAGGAGAAAGAGAAATTGAAGAATTACATTTCTGGTTAAGGGTTTTAGTTGATTTGGAATGAAAAAAATCTTTGTTCTTTTCTTTACTCCACAGAGATTAATTTATCTAGCATGTCCGTAAGTGGAATTTCTCTGCAAACTCAGAAATAAATGTTACTGTAACTTACATTCATCCTTTCCTTTCATTTATTACCCAGAAGTATTGTTTCTTATTTTTTTTTCTTTTTTATCTTCTTTTTTTTTTCCTTCTTTTTTTTTTTTTTTTTCCCTTTGTTTTTTTAATGTTATTGACCTTTAAACCTGTTGTTATCAGACTGTAAGAAAGAGATAGGGACTCTTTTCAGCTGCCTTCATTCTCATGTGACCTGAAGGGAGAATAGGTTCAAAATAGACTAGTTCCTCCCAAGGCAATACAAGACAGAAGAGAAAAGCACTGTCATTTCCGAACAGCACAGTGCTAGAGTAAACTCAGCATGAAAAAGGAAGGAGTTGCAGCATGTTAGAATTCTTCCTCCACAGCCTGGATTTTTTACACAAGACTGATGTGGAGGGTGCTAAAAAGGAGAGGATTTAAAAAATACTTTGAAATGGAGTACTTTAAGAATGAGTTTTTAAAGGACAACTGACATCTGACTGCTAGTAATACTGAAGGAATTTTTCAAAATGAGCATTGTTATGAAGCCAAGATCCCGATCTACCAGCTCCTTAAGGACTGCCGACGCAATGTGGTAATGTGGCTCATTTTTTTCTTTCAGGCTCTCCTTCCTATTGTGACACAGAGATATGTCCCAAGAAAGTCACAGGCTTTGATGTTAATTTAATAGATTTTGCATGGTTATTGAAGATATTCAGCTGTTGATTGACACAATTATTAGTAAGAAACAAAATTATGTAGCCTTTTGTTGTAAAATACAATGTATATTTTTAAAAGAGAATCCTTTTCATACCTTTTGTAAAGTATATTACATAGATTTCATCCATTCAGCAGTCAGGTTCAATCCATACAGTTAGAGATACCATCTAAAAATCTTCAGACTTTTTTCAGTAAAAGAAAGGTTTATTTCAGTAAGAGAAATCTTAACAAAATTACTGGAGGCTGGAGAGTAAAATGAAGTTATAGTTTGTGTGAGCTATTTTGGGATGCTTACATGTAGTTTTGCTGCATAAATAGACTGACTGGTAGAGATGTGCCCTGTGAAGCAGCAGACTTTGTAGCAGCATGTGTGAGACTGTGTTGTGTTATGCTTCATGTGTTTCCCCTGTTCTACGAGGCTTAGAGGAGTAGAAGTAGTTTTTGATATTGATCTAATTTTCTTGCAGATTTTTTCAGTTATTAATTAGTAAAGCTTTGTCTTTTGAATATTTTTTCCTTACGCTTTTTAAGCATCACTTTATGCTTTGTAAAACTTGATAGACACTGACAGGACAGTTTTCTATTAAGTCTGAGAAATTAATTCCATTTACTCTAGTAATGTATCCCACATTTTGTTCTTCTCTCTGTATCTTAAAAAACCCGCCATAATTTTAATAAACACGTAATAGACTATTTGTTCAGAGCTATATTTTTCAGGTATAAAAGCTATATTTTAAAATATAGCTTTTTTTAATATTAAATGGCAGGTATGTTACTGGGGGATAGCCTAGCAACTAAGTACAGTTCTTTGTGAGGAAATACACCCAGTTAATTGAATATTGGCCTTATAAAACCTTTGTATTTCAAATAATTTTGGCT
The DNA here is from genome assembly GCA_013186435.1 of Turdus rufiventris. Taxonomy (NCBI): domain Eukaryota; kingdom Metazoa; phylum Chordata; class Aves; order Passeriformes; family Turdidae; genus Turdus; species Turdus rufiventris. The sequence goes on from PYHW01009486.1 coordinate 13,834,601, forward strand.
CTGAATTAAAGCCATGTCAGTATTACTGTTAAAGCAGTTAGTGATTTCTTACAGTTATATTTCACTGAAACCATTTTGTAGTAAAAGAAAATTAAACAAGCACACTGCTCAATCTAAAGAGTAATCCTACTTGTTTTCAGAAAGTGCTAAGGCAGAGTTCTGCTGAAATAAATGCAGTAAGTAGTGTCTCTATGTCTTTATTAAAATGCAGTGCCATGTTGGTAAACTAAGTACTGCTAATGTGCTCCACTCTGCGGGGTGTCTCCAAGGAAGTGAGCTAAAACATACATACCTTTGCTATTACGTACAACTATGCAAATAAATCAGTACGTCTGATTAAGTCTGCCTTTTTTTCTTTTTAAAAATTATTTTGGTTGTTGACTGCCTTCATTAATTCTCGCAGGAAAATAAAAATAGTTTAAAAGAAAAAATAAATTCCTCGTAACTGACAGTTCCAGGCTAATTTGAGCACCGTGTATTCTGTCTAAAATACTTTCCTGCCTCCCTTTTGTTGCTGTTGCCTTTAGTTATAGCGCTAATCTGATATCTGAGAATACCTGTTCTGCTGGTTGTATACTGGGAGCCCTCTGCTACCCTGCTGTTTGGGAACACGACCTGAGCTCAGACGTGGCTCTCAGGGAGACACTTAAAGGCTGCTGGAGAGGGTACGTGCCGTTCTGTGGCGGTGTGGAGCAGAGCCAGGCAGGCCCTGTCCCAACCAGATGGAGAGCGGAGTGCAGAGATAAGAGAGAATGGCAGGGACTGCTGGCTCCACACCGAGCTCAGCTCCCGGCTGCCTCCAGGGAGGGGGAGCTGAGGCTAGCCCACCCACCCTGCCCACACTGCCCAACCTTCAGGGTGGTCCTGAACAGGACCAGCTTCCAAACCACCTCCTTGACTTCACTTTGTGTGCATTATTGCCTGAATCTGTGGGTTTATACCCATGGGTCAGCACCTTCCTGCAGCTCTGTAAGAGAGAATAGCAGCACTAAAATCTTAGAACAATGCTAATTCTTAGGAACAAATTAAATCAGGGTTAGATCAGAAGCTCTGGTAGGTGTTCAGGCCAGAAGACAGGATGAGCATAATTCTCCTTTCTGAGTCTGTTGACATAGTGACCCCACTCTATGTAAGAAAAGCAAGAGTGCCAGAGAGAAAGGAGAGGAGGGGTCTCAAAAACACAGGGATATGAGTGACAGGACTGTTTTAAAGTGTGGATATCCCTCTTACAAGGGTTTGACAAAAAATGATCCCAGGATTTCCTCTATTTCTCATGTGGATAAAGTTCCTGTGAAGATCAGAAACCAGGCTCTCAACACAGAGAGGCCAGTGAACGAAGAAGTGTAAAGATAAGGCAAAGAAACTTCTGGTCTTGGTGCCCTTAAATCAGACTCTTTGTCCGAAAGATACAGTAAGTTCAGCATAAAAGTGTATGTGTGGTAAAAGCATGATATGATTTTCAGTATCAATACTAGAAAGCAGTCAAAAGGTATCTCCACTGGTGGTGCTGTGATGGGTACCCCAGCTGACTTTGAGCAGATGCAGGTGAGCCCAAACTGTGCTGTGCTTTCCCTTTAAAGCTGCTTGTGTTGGGGATAGTTGCTGTTAAGTGTGATGGTAGGGTCTGTAGGCAAATCTCTTTCCCATATGCCTTGGTAAATTTATCCTTACGTTACAGTGACTGAAGTAAAAGCAGATAGTTGGTATTTATACAGAATAAGAAAGTGACTTATACGATGGTTATTACCTGCTACATTAATGCTGCTCTATTCTACCACTCACTCCCACTCATTCCCCAATTCAGAGTGTTATTGTGAAGTATGGTTTTATATCATAAATCTTCTGGAGAATAATCTAGAAGGGACAAATTATTGTGCTGACTTTTCAAGGAAGACAATTGTGTCTTTTTATTCCAGAAAAGAAATAACAGGGAAGTAAGGAAATGACAGTAAGTTAAACTTTGGCTGAGAGCCAAATGATAATATGATTCTCATCTTTTCTTGACTATTTGCCACTGAACAGTAAAGTAATAGTGTTCCACTGAAAATGTGGGGTTTTTTTCCTTTGTAATGAAAGAAAATTTTGAACATATTTTAAAAAATCAATTTGGAAGAACTGAATTAAAATTTTGGGAGTTTAAATGAGAAGTTGAAAATGCTTACCTGATGGAAGTCAAGCAAGCAGCCTTGGCTGGACAGAACTTACTGGCTGGAAATGGTGGAGCTGAGCAGATTTTAGAACTGCCTTTTTTTTTTCACTATACATATAACTAGCCAAAAGAGCTATAGGCCTCTGGAATATTGTCAGGTTTTTTCCACAATTCTTTCTGCATGATGTGACTAGTTACCTGTTTGCTTTGTGAATTGACATTACTGGATTTTATTTTGTTTTTGCAATGTTGGCCAGTTCAGGCATTTCTGGGTTTTGAAACTTAGAGCTGATTGATCTGCAAAGGCCACAGCCTATCTAGTGGAGCAGAGGTCTTCAACAATTCACTCTGTGGTATTTTGCAAAACAATGCATCTGTTCGTACTTAGCTCTAGAAGTAGGTGATATTGCTCGTCTGCAATATGATTAAGCTTGGTGTATTGGAAATTACTGAAAGACATTGTCAAATATGGATTTCTTAGACTATGACATTATTTATAGATAAGTGAGACAAACCTGTTCTTTTGTACGGACTTTCTCTGACCTTTAATGTGTGGATCAAAAGAGGGATGCTAAATAAGATTTTATTGAATGGATACAGTAAAATTCTTGTGGCTTCACATCAGTGAATAGCATTGTTTCTGGGGCAGAAGAGCTAGAACAAACAAACAAGATGACATTCAGCTATGCTGACCTCAGGTAGCTGCACTGGCTTCCTGACTTAAAGTTCATGAAGAGGAACTCTGCAATAAGTGTGGCCCAGTCTTTTGGTACCTCTGTCTGGCAGGAGAAAGCTGTGACCATATCACACTGTTTGGCCATCCCAAAACAACTCAGTTCCTTGGTTAATCCCTTGGTGCTAGCAAGGCCATTGCCATTAGAAAGATGATTAATATATTCAATAATTTACACTGAATGAGTCATATACATCTAGGTTATTATTATTAGACCTATATTTAAAATTAGCTGCTGACTTCCAGGATGGGAATTCCAGTGATGATAATATCAACACCAAAAGCTTGGTATTCCTTGACGGAATCTTTGTCTACAGGGAAGAGAATGTAAACATAGGTAAATGTAGCTGTGAACAATATTAACAACATTCATATCACTTGGCTACTAAAGGGTTAAGGATTTTTATTTCTGTGTTGGGTGAATTTCTTTTCCTCTCAAGTATTTTTCTTTGTGAGGCATTGTTGGTGATATTACTTGTCCCTTGTTGCCATATCTTACAAAACTGCTCTTAAACAAAAGAGAATTGGGACCTCACATAATATCCAATTGCAGTTTTTGTAACTGAAGGTATTGGATGGAGTGCACTGGAAGAGTTCAATGCAAGCTGCACACCATTCAAACTCAGAGACAGGGATTGAAGTACTAGCATCATATGTAAAATAGTGGGATTTCTGAATGTTGAGGAAAACCTGCAAGCTATAGATAGCCTTTCCTACATGAAGTCTGACTTCGTTGGACTTCATAGGTGACTTCATTAAGAAAAATAGGGTTTTGTAAGCAGTATGGGCCTCAAATCTGGAAAGACATAGAAATTCGAGGTGGTAAATATGCTTTTATTTATTGTTCAGTGCTGATGAGAAAGTCTGCGCAGTCAGCATGACACTATTTTCCAGAGTGCAACATGTTAAAAAGTGCTATTTTTACAAAATGAAAGGGAAAAAATGCAGTTTTGTCAACAAAGTAGTGGTGGACTTTGAAATTATCAAGTAAGTCTATTTTCTAACAGAATAAGACATGTCTAATGGGCCTGGCCAATAGTCTTCCTAGCCTAGTGTTCTGTCATCACCTGTAGCATTAGGAATACCTGAGTCCCTGTCCAGTTTCTGCAGCCCATTATGTTGCCCAGGATTTGCTGATGTTGAATTAGGGATGTTACAGAGTTCGCCCTGGCCTTCTCTTTTCCAGATTGTCTATGTACCTGTTTGCCTATAGGTTTGCCTAATCTCTTTTCTGATTTTGGCAATAAGTTGTCTTACCCTACAGCCTCCTGACAGCCTTTCTGCCTGTGTACTCCTTGAAGCCACTTAACCACATGAAACCAGTTTCTTTACTATGCTTTAAAATTAGTTCTGTCATTGCAGGATTTCATGAAGGAGTCTTCATTCACTTATCCAACAGCTCTATGATTCTGTAGTGTTCGGTTGTAACATCCTCAGCCTTTTCTTGTAGAAATGGAAAAGTTGTAAATGTTTTTTCTTATATTTTCCTGAACAGGCTACTGCCCCATCCCTTGATCATTTTAGCTCCCATTCATTGTATTTCCCCAGAGACCACTATATCCTGGAAATACAAAGACCAGAGGGAAGGCATTACCCATGATGTGAATATGCCAAAGTTCCCACACAGTGGTAAAATTATACCTTCTTGTTTTTTTCTCAGCACATTTGTTGATGTCCAGTGTGCTGTTAGCTTTTTTGACTGCCATTTCAAGTTGAGCTAGAGATTTTAAATAACTTTTACTGGTTTCTAAAGCCATTTTTTTGGCATGTTCCCTTCTCTGTGTTTTTGTAGAGCATTAGACTTGCCAACATAAAATCCAGTTACTTTAATATTAATGTGATAAGATCTCCTGTCATGAAATAACAAATGTGGATTTTTAAAAACAAACATTCCAAAACATGCCAAAGAAAACAAATTGGAGTGTGACTCCCACAAAGAAAGGCACTTCATCCAAGATACTTTCTTTCAAGCTACAGCCAGATAAATTCATGTAAACTTCTTTCTCCACCACACACATCCACACAATTTAGTCCTCTGCCTCTCACTTGAGTGTATTAACAATCCACTTTCAGTTTTCCTGAAAATATAATCCTGTCTTTACAGCACAGTTCTTACACCTTCTCCCTGAGCACATCTGGTATGTTATCAGCTTGTGGACAAAGCTCTGTTCAAATCTAACAACCATGAGGCCCAATGAAGATGTGGCACTTTGGTGTCTGTCCCTTGTGTAAATAAAAGGAGAGAGCAGCAAGTTTAATGGGCAGTTCACTTAACAGCTCAGCCTGAATGACCAAAAGCCTGGTTTACAGCTTGTTCAAGTGCAGATACAAGGTACTCCTAACCTGGATCAATGTTGTGATACTATGATGGAAGTCTTCTCCCTTGCCTTCCATTACAACATGTCAGTTGTTTGCATTTTCCTCCTACCTTGTATTCTGAGAAGCACAATTGCAGTGTAAGGCATAACATGTGGGATTCAGCTCATCTAGACAGATTTTTGTCATACCTGATCTAGTAACCTCTTGGTGGAGAGAAATACTTGCTCTCAGGGTATGACATGCCTATAACATATTTCAGATGTCTGCCTCAGAAAAAGAGGTACTCTTGATATCACTGATTTTATCAACCTAAGCACCACTAAATATAAAGTAATAAATATACATGAAATCTAACTTGTATGTGGACACCTGCTGTGTGAATGTACAGCCAGGTTAATTCTTTCTGATGCAACTAACTTATGCTGAATTCATGCCTTAACATTTAGCAGTTGTACTATTATCCTACAATATAAGGGGAATATTCACATAAAATATGGGAAGTCCAGTATGGAATAGGAAGTATTAGAATATAACAGCAAGAATAAACCAACTACTTAGGCCGAATATAATACTGAAAGAACCTTGAAGTCAAAGTGAGGTCAATTCACAGCCATGAAATCACTAAGCAGTGATGTCATCATTCCAATTACAGCACAAATGACTTAATCTCATTATGGTGATTCCCATCAGATTTCAGCTATGATGGTTTCTGATTCATACTAATATGCACTAGAGCAAGTTTCTTAGCTCACACTACACAAGCAGAAGCAGATTTCTGCACTTCTTTATTTGGTACTATTGCTGATACTGTGAAGATGGGGGCATTCATGACTTAGGTGCATAGTAGGATATTTTGAATATTTTTTCTGTCATCAAAAATCATGAAAGCTTTTCAGATCTATAATATGTAAAAAGACAGAATAGTTTCAGAAGCTAAATGGCAGAAACAGATTTATTCATCTGACTTCATTTTCAAGGATTTGAGAGGCACAGAGAAGAAATCATGACTTAAATTTGTTGCTTCTCTATTTCATTTGCAAGTTTTATAACAGCACCTTTTGGTACCTTTATAAATACACAAATACTAATACATTCAAAACCTCATACACTAATTAAAAAATAGTTTTCTGTACAGTTGTTTAAGAAATACTGTTTTGTTCTATCAAAGTGTTAAGCAATAAAATAAAAAAGAGGATTGCTTCAGAATCATTAATAACTGTCTTTTTCTTTTTCAGACTACTCAAAATAAATCCAGCATAGATTAATTAAAAAAAAATCATTTTTGTAGCTTCATTGTGCTTTGTTGTACTTTAAAAATTTAAAATCATTATTCAAATAAAGTATTTGAATAAAAATTTATCTTAGACTAGAAAAAAAAAAGGAATTCATTTTTATGAAAAAAACCTTCCAGTATTTCTGAAATTTATCTTTAAATTTCTTTAAATAATTGTAATTTTTTTTTCTAAAGTTCCAATTTTAGGATAATTATTTTAGTTAGTTATTTGAATTTTGAAGACCTTCCTATATACAGTTATATAATAGCCTATTAAAAAATCTCTCTATAGTGTGTACCCACAACAAGCTTCAAAAAAAGGACATAAATGCTACATTCCTACACTGCAAGACAACGCATGGTAAAGAGTTGCATGCTGGCGCTTGCTGTGCTGCGCTGGGAGCTGGTGGGTTGGTGCTGTAATAGGGCCATTTAACCCCCTGACACCGTGGCAGGCTGCTTGTGGAAGCCCAGTCACTAACTCCACGTGGTGCTGTGCTACACCTCACAGCTGCTGCCAGCATCCACCCCCTCACACACCAGCCGGATTACAGCAAGCGCTTTAGGAAACTCTTTCCAAGAGAGGTATATTGACAAGTACACAGTCAGTCACCACGAAAGCTTCTTGCCTGCTACTGGCCTGAAGCGGCCCCTACATAGACCAGTTATATAAGATCATCTTCTCAAAGCTTTATATGTGTGGTCTTTTCTTGACTGCACCAACATCTATTTTTCTCTTGTCCTAGCCCTCCACATATGCTTTGTTACAGGGTTCTGACACTGTAACTAGCTTACCTTTACTTCCTCACATTTGCATGTTTTTCGTCCAACTGAGTTTGCTTTCCAACTGAGTTAGAAGTAGCCTTTGCCGTTTGAATGCCATTAAAATTTCTGGCAAGACTGCCAGAAAACTGTTCTTTCCCTACTGTTAACTTCATTAAAAAAAAAAAAAAAAAAAAGTTTCAATTTTAACCTTCAAAACTTCCAGATATAAAATAGGAATTTTATGTCTAAAACTGAGAAATTGTGCTACCGCAACTTTCCTCCTTTCTAGTTCAACATCTCCTATATTGTTTGACACCCTTATTGCTGTGTCATGAATACAGATACGTTCAAATCAGTTAATTCCTTTAGTATAGTTGCACTTTATATACGTAATGCCTGCAAAGTTGGTCAAAAGTCCTTTTGTGGAGATGTGCATATCTACTTAAAATATATAACCTATATTATAGGTGTAACTTACAGTTTCCTTGCTTGTATCTGTGTATTTTCCAGGTGCGTCCAGTGAAAAAAATATTTATTTACCTCCCACAAGTTGTATATGTTCATAATGTTCTGTAAGACCAAGTGTAGGGCATCACATTTCCATAAGTGAACCCCTTGGTCTTACTAGTATTTAGTCTTGCTGATTTCATTGCATGCCATCCTAAGAGGTGTCTGAATTAAACTCTATGCGTAAACACCTTTTCTCTTTTCCTGATTCTACCTTTTGTTCCAGTCAAATATTTTTTCTTTCATAAAGATCTTTCCTTCATCCCCCTTGGGAACACAATAGCTTGAATAAAGATCTGTTGTTTTTATAATCTTGGCATTTTTAGACAATCCTTTCACCTATGTTTGCATAGACAACACAGGAATTCCTGTAAATCCACAGGCTGTTCAGAAAATCAGAAATGACAACCTAATACAGACAGGTGCTCCCAGCTTTCCTCTGAGCTCTGTCCCCAGAGACTTCTGTGGAGCCTGACCTTTGCTTTGCCAGGTGATGTTTGGGATCTTTTCAGAAAAAAAAAAATAATTAAAAAAAAAGTATTTTTTATTCCTGACTCATTTGTATATTTACTTTGCATGTTTTGCATAAATATGGTGTGATAATTCTTTTATCTGCTAGTATTGAAGTGTCCACAGGAAAAAGGAAACACTGAGGAAAGGCATTTGATAGACCGCTGTTTCATAGATGTTGGATAGATTTGTTCGATTACTGTGTGCAGTTTCAAATTATTTTTCACCTGTTAAATCTGAAACGGCATTTAAAAAGAAAATTGTTGGCAGGTATAGCCCAATTTTGTGAAGAGAAATATGATGAAGTAAAGATGAACACTTAAAGGCAGCAGGCCTGCACTGGCAGTATGAGTGTGAGACTTCTATCTAAGCTTCTTCTGACAGACCCAATAAGGGTAAAATGAAACATATTTGCCTATGACAAACTAAAATGTCAGGTCATGAAAGAACAGCAGTGGCATCAGTACCTCGGCTGGTAGAATATCTGTTTATACTTGTCAGCAGATGTTTTTTAGTGGCAGTGGTAGCCCCTTGTTGCACTCCTTGCATAATAATTTTGGCTACTAAACACACAGAGTTACCCTGAGAAGTTCAGGAGTAGAAACGGGAAAAAAACATGTTCTTACTGTGTGTAAATGGAACTAAGGCCCTGAAGGGATCCTTTACTGGAGGCTGAAGACCCTTTTCCCACCCACTACAAAACAAGTTTTCTTCAAATCATTTTCAGTGATGTAAAAGCAATTAAAAATGTACAAACATTGTTCCATTTAAGCATGCTTCTGTAAAGCATGGATTGAAACTAATTTAGAGTTGGCAGCTAGATTGAAAGGAACATTTATGAAGATATTGTTAATGCTTGCAAATGAGTTTAAGGTTTTCTTTATGTCATCCTCAATTTTATATTTTTTTAGTCTTCAAACAGTACTGAATTCTGAAATTGAAATATATAAACTAAAATAATTTGATTTCCTACTATTCTTTTTATCTCTTGCTTATTCAACCACCTGGACATGAAACAGTTGAAGTAATAAAACTTGCAGTTTCAAATATACTCTGCTCAGTCCTGTAATCTTGTTTGCTTGGGTACAACTGTTCATTTAAATGAAAAAAGAAATCTACACTGTAAATTAAGTAAATGCTTATTTACAGCAGTAGACAATTAGGTTTTGATAGCTTTTCATTCCTGGCTCATATTCTATCACATGTTCCATCCCTTTCTAAACTTCTTTAGATTTTCTTACCCTTTCTTTACACACTGTTTCACAATTTAATTTCTCAGAGATTCTGAAAAAGTCAAACATATCCTGATTGTGTTCTATCAACAGAATAGGGCTGAAGGGAGAATTGAGTGTGTGTCAGGAACTATTGTGATTAGTTTCTGTCCAGACTGAATAACAATGATGTTTCCCTGACTTCTTTTCTGCTTTATTTCTGCAGTATAAACCTCTGCATGAATAAGATAATGAGATAGTAGATGTGTGTCTTTCCTATGATAAGGGGAAAATATTCTGCTCAAGTCACTCCAGCTGTTCTTTGGTTTGTGTCTTGGATAGCAAACATTTTGGCTCTGTCTTTATATCCTTTCATAATTCTCAATTTCTTTTCTTGTGCTTTAGAAAGCAGACTTTTTAAACTTTAAATGTAATGTGCCCCTAGAATGCAGCTTATGAGACACCAAAATCTGCACTGTAGGTATCCCAGTACCTCCAGAGTTTCAGTATTACTGCCCAATGTTCAGTCCCCATTTCTGCAACTACTGTATTTGCTGTGGAAGACAGTCAGTGTCCAAAGAGGTCCCTACATAGTTCCGTTCTCCCTCTCTTTAGTATATTTAAGTCCTGATTTGATAGTTTTGTCTGCCTTAAGGTTCTGACAGTTCAAAATGTATTTCAAAATAGAAAGAAATCTGTGATTTAGGAACCAAATACAGTAAAACTGTGTACCAGGCTGTTAACACTGTTGTTATTACAGGAAATCCTGGTGATAATAATCTTTCATTTTTACCCACACATAGAGGAAATCTGTTAAGAATTGAGGAGTAATTGACACAGGGTGTGTGGGGGGAAAATTACAATATTCAAGGAGAAATATACACAGCATAAGAGGTCCTTTAAAAGTTAGAATGTTTTTGAAAGGCATGAGAAGAGAATACGAGTCAAAGCCAATGGGACCCCTTGGTCTAAGTTTGCTGATCATCAGTGAAAGGCACTACCATTGCATAATTAATTACTTTTTAAAAAAGTAATTTCAACCTATTCTATGTCAGTTCTCAAGCAAACTGTTTAGACACCCTTCATTTAATGAGCTGGAAAATGATGCTGGCTGGCTCAGTGATATTGAAACTGTGACCTTTGCAGTCTAGTCTGCAAATGCTTATTTTTTTTTTGATTTATCCTTTAGGGAACACTGGCCAAGCTAATCTCTGTTTTGGTTTTTGTTTTAATGTCCCTTTTGGCATTAGTCAAGACATGATAGTCACCTCAATGCCATCTGCTCTGAACTCCATGCTGTTAAGAAAAGTTCTATGCTTGCTTGGGTTTCAGTATAACCAAAATGACTGTTTAGGTTTAGTGCCATGTAGAGTCCAGGGCATTTGAGAAAATGTATTAAATTACTCAATTGATATTGGCACAGGCACTGTTTTTATGCTTGGTAACAGTATGATTAGTGACTTAATTGCTGACATATGTTTTCCATTCTTTAAGGGTCAGAGACGTGAGCTGAGAAAACATTAGGAGCCACTCTTTGAACTCCTAGTGGTGGCGTCAGCCTTCATAAACTCCTAACATTAATGGCAATTCAAATACCACAATTGCCTATTACAAGGATTTTTTTTCTCTTACTACTATGATACTGGTATCAGTGAGTTTGTAACTGATATTCTTGCTGTTCCAAACATGCACACCGAGCCCTTCCCAATGAATCTGAATTTTACGTCTAGAGATCTGCATTTCCATAAAGCCATAGAACCTTAGAATGGATTATGCTGGACCTTAGAGACCATCTATCTGTAGCCTCCTTGTCACAGGCAGAGACACCTTTCATCCACTAAGTCAGGTTACTGACAGCCCCATCCAGCACAGCCCTGAAGACTTCCATGGATGAGGTGAACATGCTAGGGTTTGGGCCTTACTCATATTTATCAGCAGTGCCACAGTTTTTTTTTGATTCGCAGATAGTAATTACATTTGCATTTTTGGCAAGCAGGAAGTTCACAGCTGTGAAGCAATGTATTTTTCTCCTTGGAATATCCATTCTTGAAAAAGGCTGGAAATGAATAACTAGGAAATGACATTTTGTAAAACCATGACAGCTTTTCATCTTGTCCAAACAGCTTTTCCACCATGGAAAGATTTCCCTCCCCCACAGTTATCCCCATGTTAGTAAGATGACCTCATGACTTTGTTACTGATATTGTGCATTTATAATTTTCTAACAATTATTTATACTGAAAGTAAAATATTACTTAGTATTCATGCCATTACTATGGCATATGTATCATTACACGGGTTTAGATGGATGAGAAGCATGCATTTTTCAGTTTCCAGTAGCTTTTCAGAATGTTTTGCTTCATCACCCAAAACTGATTGATTTCCTAACCAGTAGTTATGTTCTTATGGGTTCCTGGTACTAGAAATAGAAGTTCTGTATGATTCATTTTAACTGAAAGCAAAACACTGTATCTTTTTTAACATTCAGATAGGCCAGCTGCTCTCTCTGTCTTCTCCATGTTTTCCTTTTTTCTGTTTGAAGTATTGAGCATGGTAATATTTGGACTTGTGCTTTGATATAAGATTTTATTTTAGTTTAAATACTTGTTGGCAATTAGAAATCCAGCATCACATGATGAAGAAAGAGTTAGTTTTCAAGAACTTTACAGCTGCTTTCAAAAATCCTCAGAAGAGACCACTGAAATAAAATAATAATAAAACTGTAATATTAATTGAAATTGCAGTTCAGTGTTTTTATCTAGAGAAGAAAATCTAAGGGTTATGAGTTCTTGGAATGTACTTTTTCCTCACTAGCACATCCCTTTTCTCCAATCTTTAATAAGTAGTATTGATAAATAGAATTTCATTTCCTGCAGATAGATATTTCCTAAAACAGATGAGCTTGCAGAGTAAGGATCTTGTGTTGTTTCTTCTCCCTTCTCCACATATCCAGACCATTCCCTTTTTCCCTGATGCTCCTCCTTTTTAAGTGTGTGAATCTTGTCAAGGATTTTACTATAAAAATCCTGGAGAATAATGATTTTGGGAGCAGACTTCTGAACCTCCTTGACCTTGCTATCTCTGTGTGGCTCAGAACCAGCATCTGGTTTCAGAGTTACTTTCTAGTTCATTTGATGTTAAATTAGCCTCAGACACTGTAGTCATTGATGGCAAATTAAAGGACCCATTTCCTGAAATTTAGCTTTGCAGAATCAGGTCTTGTGCAATATTTTTTATTGCAGGTGCTTGGAAAATAAATTAAATCTACTTTCCCATAAAGGATGGAATATAGAAACAATCACAGACATTACTGCATAATGCAATAGTTCTTGAAGATTTAAATGATATTCCCATAATTGTTTATTTCACTTTCTCAGGTGCCAGGGAATGATATGAACTTTAATATTTGAAATATAAGCAAAAAATTCTCTGTCTTCACTCTCTACTTTAAATGCTCCTTGAGGAATTTATTGTGTTTTAATCAAACATTTAATTTCTCAAGCATGCCATCCCTGAAATTGTACAAATCCATGGATATTCTGAAAATTTATACTCACTAAATTGCACTTTTATGCTGAAGTTCATTAGCAAAAACTGTATTTACTTAATGCTACTTCATTCATGCATTAGAGAAGCCAGATATAAATTAGTTTCTGTTTTAATTGCCTTAATTTTTAACAATCTCAGCAAAATTCCAAAGAGTAAAATAGTACACAAACCTACTATCTTCTTTAATAACCTGTTTTTCTCATGGATAGGCATGTTCTCCTCTGTGGGCAAAAAGTCATGGCTGGGAGGGGTAAAAAAAGAATAGCGTGGGAAGACATGTACTGACGAGGCTTCCTTAATGCCAAACTACAAGGCACTAGCCACTACTAGTGTAGTAGGGCATTCTAAGCATATATTTAGCCACTGACAGGTTCTTCTTCCTTATACCTCAGTAATGTTTCATCTGGTGCATTGATTGTCTATTTAACTGGGTTTTTTTTGGGTTTTTTTGGTTTTTTTTAGTTCTTTTTGCTATTGTTCTGAAAAAACCAAAACAAACCCAAAAACAAACCATCAAAAAACCTCCCATTTAATTCTGTCCGAAAGGAGAACTCAGAATGGTTTTCTGTGTCTTATAAAAGTGCAGCATTTGGGGGCAAAAAATAAAACCACATTTTATAATAAATCTAACCAGCTTCTCACTTGAAGTGGAAAAGATTTTCTTCTTTTTTTCCTAAAGATTTTTCATAAAATTTGTTATAATAAATGTTTGGTAAAGGGTGTTTATTTGTTTGCTGGTGATTTATTTTGTTGCCTTTTTCTCTTCCTTATATTTTTCTCCATTATTTCCTTCTTTTACATGGAAATGTTTCAGAAATACAAGGTCTAATGTCTTCTTCCACTCTATCTTTATGGAGGGGATCTTGAAAACACATGTACCAAAACAAGTAAACAAGTTAGTCTTCTATTCTTCCTATTCTTTCACATGTTTTCTGTGAGGAAAACCATCAATTTTTCTAAATTTCTCTTCCTCTCACCTATATCTGCTTTTGATACATCCTTAAAAACGGTGTTTCTGATACTTCTGTTCCCATTACTGCTCCTAAATTCCTACTATTAAATTAAAACTCCTCCTACTAAAATTAATTATTATTAATTAGGTAGGATGAAGATTTTATTTGTTTTGTTTTGTTTTGGTTTGGTTTGGTTTGGTTTGTTTCATTTTGGTTGTTTTTAAGGACCAGAACTCTTGGCTCTTTACAAAGTTCCCATTTTGCAGGTAGAGAAATGTAAGCACAGAGGGGGATAAAATGATTCAGTCAGATGACTCATCCAGCAAGAGAACAGGTTTTTGTATCCTCTTATCCTACTTTATTCCCACAAAAGAAACAAAGGATATCCTGATAGTCTGTCCCCGCTTCAGCTCCTGGGTGCCTCGCTCCCGTCTGCTCAAGGTTTCTCCTTGAGAGGCCAAGGCTGTGCAAAGGTTTTACCCCAGGTGGTTGGTGAGGCAGGGTGATGGGTGGTGTGTCACATCCTGCATCCTCAGCCCTGCAGCGCTCCGGGAGCCTGCTCCGGTGTGCTGGAAAGCACCGCTCGGAAAGTGCCTCTCCTTCAGCAAAATTATGGATTCTCCTGGGACCACTTCACAAGATGAAATAACAAGATGTCAGGGGAAAATAGTTACAGATGTTGTTCCAAAAGCAACAATGTTACAGTGACATTTTTTTCATCTGTAGGGTCTGATGAGAGAGAGTGGACTTTCTCCTTGCTCTCTTGGACTGTGCATTTTTTAATGTTTCCTGAGTGATATAATCACCTTCTTGGCGCCAGCAATTATGGCATGTCCTATCCCAATTTTAGTAATGACATCAGGATCAAGAAAATAGACTTTTGAAATCAAGTTGCCGGACAACTCTTTTTTTGCACTAGGTCAAGTAAATAATGAAAAATTTCCTCTGGTAACAGGAAATTTCTTAATACAAAAAATGGCCTTATGCATTTTATTTCTTTTTTCCTACTTCTAAATGTATGACATGTTAATAATTTTGTCCTAAGAAACTCTGTAGTTCAGTTGCTATGATTTGTCCAGATTTTGCAATGATCTTGTTAGTTTAAGCATATATTCTTTTGGAGTTCGGAGAAGAGCTTGTGGAAAGGATGAAAAAAGGCCACAAGTTTTGCTCAATGGTGAATGGCAACAGATGAGTTGTTACAGCAGGGAGGATGTTTGATGGACAAGAACTGTAGAAAGCAATCATCTCCCCTCCCAAATTTTTGGTGCAAACTGGAGCACATATCTTGTTCTATGGAACCGATTTGTAACTAATGAGAACTTTTTTAGCTGGCCTTGATAGATCTACAGATATTTCTGCATGGGGCAAGGCTGAGTTGTAAATTTTAATAGAATTATTTGGTTTTGCTCTGTGAGAAGAATTTCACAGAAGATTTTGTTTTGCAATACACAGTGATTTTTGAAAGCTTTGGCTTGCCAGGCTACTCACATTTATTTTAAAAAGTGTATTTTTTCAGCTTCTCTTTCAACTAACTACATGTAATCTGCTTGTAGGTTTGTTTATGGGAAAAAATGCCTTGCTACAAGCAATGTAAACTGGCATTTCTGTTTCTACATTCCTTCATGAGAAAGACTCATTTCTTTGATGAGGCATGCTTAGCTTAGCACTGTGTGTGGCATCTGAAGATTATAGCAAATAGTGTTAGAGGTTTTCTCTCATTTCTAGTTATTTTTTGGTAGTCCTTGAACATTTTTAGACTTTTGTTCATTTGGATGTTTTACTAACGGAGAGTTGTATAATATGTAGAGTAACTCCACACCTCATATTATTTTCTTTATTTTGTTAATAGTTAAAATAATATATTTATAGCTCTGTATGCTTTGCTTTGTCATGTTTGCTTTCAGAGTCCAACAGTCATGTGTTCAATAGGGATCTTAGAGTGTCTGGTAGAAACATAATATCAGAGCACAAGAAACAAGAACATGCTTATATTAAAGCAGTAGTTAATCAAAATGAGACTGTGAATGAAGTGTTCTAATGATCTTGAGGATGAGTAGAAGATTAAGTTAATCAGGCATTATAACCAAAATGGAATGGGTTCTTCTTCATCTGTGTACTAACCATTAGAAGGCAAACCTGCAACACTACCTTTGAAGTCTGAGATTTTGATGGTCTGCCATTAGTGCTACAGCAGGCCAAAATAGAAAACTGGAGATAAGCAATAGTAAAGGCCAGGTTCTTCAACATATATTCAAATGTATACACAATAACCTGATATCCATGCTATTATGACTGAAAATTCAAGCACGAAAGCGAAGATTGCATTTGAATTTGGAAATTTGGTTTAGTCCCATGCATAAATAATTTTGTACTTTACCTATATAGTTCTATATTATTTTTACGTCACTGAATACTCAAAACAAATCCAACTCAATTCATGAGATATTTGGTATTTTATAATTTTCATGCTTCTAATTATATGGTCACATGCTTTATTGACAATCTGCTGTTCATATATATTGTCAAACAGTTCCAATGCTTTCATTAGCTTTTCTACGGTGCTCACGACTGTGATACTTTACTGCTTCTCACAGATGATTAAATTAATTTTCATATCAGCCTTGTGATAGAAGGAAAGGTTATCATCCTTACTCAATAGGTATTAAACGACAGAGATCAAAGTGAAAGTATTATCTAACTCAAACATTCAAAATACAATGACTAGGACTCTGGTTTTTTTGATCCCTTTGGTATGGAATGACTCCTGTATTCAAAACATTGTTTCAATGAAATGGTGAGCAAATGATGAGGGGCTGGGTTACAAGGGAGATAGAGCACTTTTACTTGTTTCTCCTTACCCTTTTCCATTGGCATTCACTTTTAGCAGTCCTAGAGAGAGAATAGTTGATCTGCTGTAATTTTGATCCATCCTGAGCAGTAGCTGCTCAGACATTCTGAGGCAGTCTGTGTTTGCGAGTGCTGATGGCTTAAGCTAATATGTGGATACTTCAAGAACAAAAAACACTTAACTAGTAATGCATGGTAAGTTGGTGTGACTGGTTCATTATCAGGTGCTTTGCTGCTTGAGCAAATATTATTTCCAGTTTCTGATGAAAAAACACTCTTACTTCTCGATAGCCCTTTAATCAGTACCTATCTTCTGCAGCAAAAGGTAAAAATAGCCCACCAACAGGGACTTTTTCCTCAGTCCTCTGGGACTCTGAGCAAGACAGGAGAATTAAAAAATAGTACAGCAGCACTTCAGATTTTTACAAAAATGCTAATACATGACACAGCAGACTTAGACTTGGCCTATACTTATAAATTTTTGAAATTTTTGAAGAAGTTTACAGAATCAGTAAAAAGATCCAACATTTTGCAGACACTTGGCTAAACCCTACTTTGTGCAGTAAAATATGAGTCACTAGAATATCTCTCATAACAGTGTGCAAAATGTCTTAACTATGAAAAAATATATTTTTCTCTTCCACTTTGTATAAACAGCTGACTCTGTTTCCCTCTTAAAAACTTTGAAAGAAAATTGCAGCACACAATTTAGTAATTTTGCAACAAGAAAATGCAGTCTTATAACGGGGAACATCAGGCGGCCCTCCTAAGTAATGCTATTAGGCATTGTAATAGTATATTTAATATATTTAAAATGATGTCCTGAAAGTCAGGAAAAACAAGACCTAAATGATTCTTTATTGTAGATTATAATTTGCTTTGAACTGGTGACATTAATTGTCTTTGACATTACATACACTCAGTAAATGTGCTCAGGGTCCAACACCAGTGTGAACGTCTAAGATAATTCATCTTATACAATGTTCCCGGGCCACGTGAAGGGCCAGGGTTACCTGTTCTGTGGCAGGGAGGGAAAAAGAACTTTCATGGGGTTTGCTCTTTTTAAAATGTTAATCTCACAGAGGCGTGTCTATAACATATCACAAGATGATTCATCTCAGCAATCTTCTAACGTTAGCTCCTGAACTTGTTTAAAAGTTGCTTAGATGTGACAAAGAACGTCCAGAACACAAATCACTACATACACCTTGATAGATTTAGTAGAATTCCAGGGAAGAGGAAGTGTTAAAAAATTTAGCATATTTGGTAAACTAAATACAAAAACACATTATAAAATAAAAATAATTCAATATTAAAAAAAAAAAATTCAAAAAAGAAAAAAAAATCCAATACCCAGAACTTAAAAAACTGAAATGAATTAAAGTGGAAGATGAAACAGTTTTGCTAAACTGAAGCAGAAAAATTTTAGAACTCGGAAGTTTTTAGTACCTTGTGCTTTCAGCAAAATATTACAAAATATGTAGCTTGCTTTCAGTGATAATTCCTCCTAACATATCCCAACACAAATTCTTGTGGAAGTAGAATTCAATTGTGATTTATTGCTGCCAATTGTTTATTTGAATGAGAGGAATTCTACAATGGTGTAAAAAAAAGAAATTCTACCTGTCACATATAATTATGTGTGTTTTACCTAGAGCTTTCATTGTCATGGGCAATCTAGAGCCATACCTAAAGAAACAACTGCAATTTCTTATCCAGCTGTCTCCTGTCCACCCTCCTCTGAAGCTGGCCTTGATTTCATGTTGATATTTGTGTGCACATTGTACTGGTGAAACGAAGCATCTATGTGCAAGGTCCCTACAGTTTGGGCTTTAGAGCTTCTTCTCTTTGGACCTTTCTGTCCACAGCCTTTATCCATTTTCTTCATGCACAATTTTTGAAGAAAGGGTTGCCTAAGTTCAGTTGTGAAAAGATTTAATAATTATGAGCTAAGTGATGCTGAGGATTGCAGATCCTCTTGTCATTATGGTCACAGCTGCTGGCTCACTGGATCTCTTTCTAAGAATGACCTGGCCCTGTTTGAATGAGTCCAGAAGAGGCCATGAAGAAGATTAGAGGGCTGGAGCACCTCTTCTAGGGGGACAGGCTGAGAGCTTGTTCAGCCTGGAGAAGAGAAGGGAGACTTAGAACATCAGAGAGACATTAGAACATCTTCCAGTACCTGAAGGGGTCCTAAAAGAATTCTGGAGAGAGACATTTTATGAGAGAATGTATGACAGAGACAAGGTAATGGCTTTAAGGTGAAGAACTATAAGTTTAGAAAATGTTAGAAAGAAATTCCTCATTGTGAAGATGGTGAACCTCTGGAACAGGCTGCCCAGAAATGTTATGAATGCCTCATCACTGGAAGTGTTCTAGGCCAGGAAAACCTGATTTGGTGGAGGGTGTATCCCTGCTCATGACAGGTGGGTTGAAACAAAATCATTTCTTTGGTCCCTTCCAAATCAAACCAGTCTATGATTCTGTCGTTCTATGCTGTATTTTCTAGTATGGGAGAGTAGCATGGAGTAACCATGAACGCTTTGTCCTGTCACCTTCTGTCACAGGTACTCTTTGTAAAACATCTTTGCCACTAATCACAGGGTAAGTTTAACCATATCTTCTGTGACCTAGCATTTATCATCTTTGGGGCTGTATGTGGTGGTGTTTCAGAAAGACGCGTTTTGCTTGGAAGCTTTATAATGCATACCCTTAGAATATTTTTACCTGTTTTATGTACTCTGTGTTTTCATCTGTACTGTAGGGTATTGATTTAAATATTATAGTTCTGAGAAACTACCTCTTTTCCTATGTGCTTGCTTTATCACACGAGTAATTCATAAAGAATATATAAGCAATTTAATCACTTTTGATAATGGCAGCCATGGATTCACAGAAAGAGGAGGCTGAGCTTTTTTGGTGTATTGAATTTTCCTTCTCTGGCACACGTTCGGTTCTCAGCCATGCTAACATCTTAGGAAAACTGCATTTTAACTAGGATTAGGAAATATGTTTGGTGTTTGGTTTTGTTATGAATTGAGAAATAAATATTTTTATATGCTTTGAAATTTTATTCTACTGCAATTAAAATAAGAGAAAATTAATGGTAATAATAAATAAATAGTAAATGTAATACTGTGTACTACAGTAAATTCATGCCATATGGTTACACTCAGTGCAAGCTGGTTTTGCATCCCAGCATCCAAATACTGCTCAGAAAGTAGAGGTACAGAAAAATAAGTTGCTGGAATTAGATCAAAACTCACCCTGGAAAGAAACACAGTTTTCTTGAACTTCTTGAAGAAATATATAAAGTTCAATATTTATGCTATCCAGAGGAACTGAAACAGGTGTGTGCATTGGAATCTTTTGAAATTTAGTAAGACCAAGTGCAAGGTCAGGGCATCACCTGAGGGGATGAACAGATCAAGAATAGTGCCAGGGAGAAGGATTTGTGAGGCTGGACATGACCCAGCCATGGCACTCACAGCCGAGAGAGCCAAACGTGTGCTGGGCTGCACCCAGAGCAGTGTGGGCAGCAGGGCAGGGAGGGGATTCTGCCCCTCTGCTCTGCTCTGCTGAGACCCCACCTGCAGTGCTGCACCCAGCTCTGGGGTCACAGCACAGGAAGGACATAGGACTGTTGGAGGAAGTCCAGAAGAGGTCACAAACATGATCAGAGGGATAGAGCACGTCCTATTTCCTGTTGGGAAACACTAAGAAAGTTAGGTTTATTCAGCCTGGAAAAGAGAGGGCTGCAGGGAGACCTAATAGCAGTTTTCAAGTACCCAAAGAGAATTTATAGGAAGCATGGAGAGATACCATTCACAAGAGCATGTAGTGGCAGGCCGAGGGGGAAAGCCTTCAAAGCGAAAGAAAGCAGTTTGGATTAGATATTATAAAAAAAGCTTTTACTGTGAGGCTGGTGAGGCTCTGGAACAGGTTGGAAATTTGTGGATGCTCCATCCCTGGGGATCATAGAATCATAAACCCATAGGATTATGGTATGATTTAAGTGAATAGTGACAGACAGATAATCAAATGATGACAGCAATAGAATGGAAAACCATCAGTCCGGCTGAGACTGCACTCCTAGAAATTCAGTTAAAGTGTACCTGCAGCAGTGGGATATGGGGATGGCCAGCAGGCTTGTGGGGTACTTGGAGCACCCCAGGGCTTGCTGCCTAGTCTTTCTCATGTCTGGATCAAGTGGTTCTGTTTTTCAACATTCTTTTTCTTAGACTGCTTAAAATACTTCTAATTCTTTTACATTTTCTTCAGATTTTCTCATTCAGATCTCAAGCTGCCACAGATTTTAGCAAAAACATTGGGAAAAATAGTTACTGTCTTGGTGGCTTTTTTTGTTATCTAAAAGTAGGAATATTAGTCCCATTCGGTCTATTATATCAGAAGAACCATACAAAGTGACTTAAATCTACTAAAAGCACGAACAGATTACTGCATTTCTTGGAAATCAGTTTTCATTTCATTTCTCTTGTGGTTTTTGTTGGAATTGTTATACTAAAATAAGACAACTACTTCAGCTTCAAAGAAACATCCAAACATCAAATCCATCTGAAAGGATCTGGAATCTAGCATTCTCTTTGAACATCACATTAGTAGAAAGAAGTTTACTCAAAGAACAAGTTTAGAGAATGAAATTTGCCAGGTGAGGAATGATATTCTCTCTGAGAAAAAAATAAAGGGAATAACAAAGGGAATCCCAGTCTGGCTGAGCACAACAGGCAATTTGATTTAATAGATGGCTTAAAAAAGTATATCATGCTAAATGGATAGACCACTGAGATATAATTAAGAATAATGTGGTGACATTGTGGAAAGCACATCTTCAGTTGAGTACCAGGAAACTCTTCAAATCTAAAATACCAAAGAAATTGAATAGTCATCACAGGAAACTCCTTGCTTGGAAACTTCATAACAAAACATGAAGCACTTTGTTTTGAGACTGGATTTCCTGAGATTCTTGATAGAAAAACATGACACAGAAGATAAATAGATAGTCAGAGTTCCTTTATTAACATGTTTGATTTGACCAGTTTTTACAAACCAGTCTGCTTTACTGGTTTGTAAGTTTTTTTGGTTTTGTTTTTGTCCAACACATCTTCTATTTATCTGTTTCCTGGGATTTAAATACTAAGTCTTGTAATTTTAGACCTGATATTAAGCCTGCTACACTCAAATGTTTCTCAAAAAAGTTATGCCAAGAGTAAAAGCCAAGTTCTATTGCTAAATAAAAATCACAAAATGTCACATTTTATTGTTTTTCTTGGAATTTTGATACTGGAAAATTTATCCACACCACTTCTAAATATGGAGTTAATCATAGGTCTTGCTTTCTGAATCACTGAACTAGAAACTGAAACCCACAACCAGATAGATGGCTTGAATTCTACAGTGGTACATGAAAATTCAGATTTAGATCACATGTTCCTTTTAATATCATTTGGTTACAATTGACTGGAAATATTTTAAGTAATGGAAGGTAAACATTTTTCTTAATTTTGCTCCAAAAAATATCAGTTCATATATAAACTTTTTTCTTCAAATGTAGAATGTAGGTATTATATTCCATCTAAAATATCAATACAATTATTTCTCTTTTTCTTCCTTCATTTTACTGAGGGTTTTTTTTTTGGTTGGTTGGGTTTTTTGTTTGTTTTTTTTTGTTTGTTGTTTTTGGGGTGGTTTTTTTTGACTAGTCTTGGGGGAAAAGACAGAAAGGAAAGAGAAAACGAGATGTGGACTCCTCTGCATCACTGTCAATAAGAAAATATTTGGAAAGGTCTCAGACAAAGACTTAGCCTGCTATTCATTTATATAAATCCACTGATTTAGTTTTATTTTATTTTTTCTGATGCTGCAGGTTAGTCTAGTCAACATCTAAAATCTGGGAACCCATGTAAGGAGCAGACTGGTGACAACTCATTTCTTTATGATAAAGAAAATTCTAAAGTTTCATCTCTCACTTAGGGATAACTTTGCCTGACAAAAAAAAAAGGACACCCAAGTCAGCTGTTGTCACAATTTAATGTTTTGTTTATTACTAAGGAATAAAAAGGCCCAAGTGAAATCACAAAGACCTACCAAAAAATCTTAGATTCAGACACACTGTGGCCTTTCTCTACAATCCTCCATATTCATGGAGAATGTCATCAGCTGTGGTGACCCACTGCTTATTTAAATCTGAAGCAATCTAAGCAATAAATTCAGATTATGCTTTTGAAGGCAGCATGCAATCCTTCTCTTTCTCCAGTTGCTAAGGCCTCCTTCCCCAGAGATGGGCTCCTGTCCTGGGGCAAAAACAACCAATGGTTTACTCTTTCCTAGGAACCTTACAGTTTATTACCTTGCTTTTACTATGAATTGGATCCTGCTCAAAGGGAGTTGCTGCAGGGCAGGTCTTCTGTGATAATTACAGCTGCTATACTAAATGCACCTATTTTATGTGATATTGGGATTGTGCTACCAGGTGTAAAAACAGGACATGACTTCTTGGAAGTGAGGACATTGAGATGTGTATATAGGTCATAGCACAGATGGCTGGAGAGATTACTTGACACTAGTACAATTGACTCCTTTGATGGTGGAAAAATATTGCTCCTCTAGAACTTGCCTGTCCCTCTGTAATGCTAAAGATGGCCTTAAAAGATAAGATGTCCCCAAGAGGTTCAATTATTTTGGCTCTCTCTCCCTGTAATTTGCAAGATAAGATGAAGGTGGGAAGGCACTAAAAGGGGAATAGCAGGAGCACAATTTGCATTCTTAAAAAGTCTAGTAGGTTCTTAATTTTAGGGTGAAGTTTTCTTCTCTCTTCTACTATTGCATATTTCTCTAAAAATAAAAGCCACACAAAAACTAAATAAAATAAAATAATCCAAAATGCTGCAGGATTAGTGCTAAATTCTCAGTACTAAGGAAAACCAATACTGAGATTTTCATGCAGCCTTAATTACAAACTCTTGGGCATAATGATGGGGATGCCATTATTACTTATGCAACTGAAGCCTATATTTTATATACAAGCCTCTACATATTTAGTTTTAGCAGCCTTGCAGAGAGTGGAAAACCATTTTTTAGGGACTCAAAAGAAAGTCCAGGGTTTCTTTCAATATTCAAAGATGCTGTGCAGTCATTAACAATGAAGAAGCACTGTTACACAGAGTCCTAGTATTGTCTTAAGTAAATCTCTAATGATCTTCCTAAAGTTTGCTTGTGGCGTTATTTGTATTTGTTGCATTCCTTGTGGAAGATCAGCCATGGATGTTTGCAAATCACTCACTTTTTTCCCCTATCTTAGTACAGAGCCTGGATGACAGAAAGTTGGTGAGAAGTGCAAACAAGATGAATAGCCAAACAAGGAAAAACCTTTGAATTTCATCTCATGTCAAGTTTGTCAGCATAGAGCACTGAATAAGAAAAGCACTATCCACTAATGTCCTAAAACATTTTGCCAAAATACAGACACAAAAGTTGCTGAATTATCATTGACTTTTCAGGGCTTTGGCACCTCCAGAGTTGCAGCAAAACTCTTTGAACATATAAAATTCTATGATGTCTGTGATGCCAAGCGCTCCTGTCACCAAAGGCAGTCGCATGCATTATGCAAAGTGCCCAGAACTGGCTGCAAAGCAATGGTATGAAATTCTGTCTTTAAATTGCCACTTACTTCCTGTGAAATGAAAGCAAAAGAGTTTGTCCTCTTTAGTAATAACTTACATGAAAATACTGTTCTGTTTCTTTGTTCTTTCTAATTCCCAGCATATTCTTGCTGTGGCTTAAAATAATTGGGAAGGAAAAGATAGATATGAAGCAAACACAGCTGACATTTTGAAATTTCTGTTCAGACAAGTTGAAGAGCCTATCCTGTTTTCTGTCTTAATCCTTTGATTTTTCAGTGTGTGCAACAACAAAGAGCAAAGAACTGATGTGAAAGTGTTCAATTCCCCATTCTGATTCTCTCTTCTTTTGATACAGTGTAGTCAGAAATACAGTTTCTTAAAATAAGACTTTTGATTCAGACAAAAAAAACAATTTATATAATTTTCATTGTAATAAGTCTTCTTTTGATTTACAGTTCTATAAGCTTTTGTATGTGCAGGTGTTGGCAAATGTTTTTGAAAAATCTAAATAAGACACTTAACTACTATAACATTTCAGAATATTTTTAATATAAACACAGGATTCTGAAAAAAACAGTTGTGTATTCACACTCCTTTAGACAGTAGAACTGAACAATTTTTTTCTTGAGGCATATTTTCAGAAATTGGAACAGCACGAGGCAAATCCAGCTGATATATTTGGATTCTGTTTTTTGGTTTTTATACCCATCTAGTGGTCGCCACGGAGTACAACAAGCACTAGCTTGTGGTTCACTACCTGGTGATGCAAACCAAAGGGCCTCTCCCAGCTGGTGAAACTGCAGTTCTACCCAACACACTTCTAAATTTTAAAAATTCACTATGCTACAATCTGACAGTGAAATAATTCGTAGAAATCTGCCTTAGTTTCTGACTGGAAGAAATAAGACTGGTAATATAATATTCCTGTGATGTCCACAAAAGTGGGATGAAGAAAGTAAAACAAAAATGCAAATAAAATTATATTCCTTTGATTCAACTAAATAGTTTTGATTCAGTTGAATATTTATGTCCACTGTTGAAGAAATCAATTTGGTATTAACTCTTTATTCAAAATTTTCATTCTATGAGAGTGACATATTAATCTTCATTTATTTATATCTATCTTTTAACTTTTTTTTTAAACTTCCCAGGTAAGTTTATATATATATGAAATGATACTGCCATTGCAGAAATTAGACTTACTGAGAACATTCTTCTGCTTTACCTAAAATTGCAGGAAGTATCTGCTCTCCTGCCCTCAATAGAAAAACAAAATATACAGACTATGTATTGATTAGAGGTTTGTATTTTGTTGAAGCTGTTTAAAGGGGAAAAAAGAAATTTAGGCAATGAAATACAAATGTTAGGAAATTTGGATATGATGAGCTAACATAAACATAAACAATGAAATAAATCATGAAGCAAAAATCTATCCTTTTCCAGGCAGTGTGCATCTGTGTCAAAATAAGCAGTTCATTTAAAAAGAAAAAAATGACATGGGAATGCAGTCACTTCAGCAAAGGATTGAAGTGGCAACCTCACTGTAACCTCAGGTCGATGGGAAGTAAATCAAACTAGTACAGAGTAGCATGTACCAGCTGTGATGCTTGTGTTAGGCTGGAGTCTAATCAACAGCTGGCTTGAACTTCTTCTTTTCTGCTGTCATTAGCTGTAACTGGAAACCTGCGGGTGTCCTTCATAGAAAGACCATTTTCAAAATGAGTACTTTATATGGGTTCAGCAAAAAATGTGTAATATGGTGCTTATCCATGTTTAAAGCATCATCTAAAATATTCTCTGTTCATCCCTCATTTTTAAATGCTTTAGCAGTGTTATTTTTGTCCCCATTAGGATGGCAAATGAGCCTAGAGGCCCAGTCTTGCTAATCCACACATTTCTAACCTCTCAGATTGCATGCCATAAGACATCCCAACATGAAGCCATGTGCTGCAGAAAGCCTCCATACAGTACTAAATGCAGCTGTTCAACACAGGTTGCCATGAGCACATCCTCTCAGCACACCTACCCTGTACCAGTGCTTAATTGTTTGCAGATTCCTGTTCAAGGTCTTTGCACTGATTTTTCAAAGCCCTTTGTGGAAACTTTACCATTTATGTAAAACAGCATCTACTCTCTCCTTCTTTTTCTTTCTGTTCCCTTGTCCTTCAGCCTTTCATGAGAAAAGTGTTCTCTAGGAATGATAAGCCTCTTTACCAGTTTTCATACCTCACACAACAACCAAGTGCTGAAACTGTGTGGTTCAAAGGCACAAATGGCTACAGAGGTTTTGCTGCTTGGCCTGTAACAAAGGACTCATTGCTTCCATCTATTTGTAAACTAGCAAATATAATACAAGCAGATGTGCTGAAGCACACGCATATGCCTCAATGCCACCCTGGCTCTTTGTTTACTGGAACAAGATTAAGTACGTACTTGAAATACTTTTGTAGCATCGAAATATTAGGAGTGGGTACTGAATAAGAAAAAAGCCCTCAGCTACCTTAGCAGTGGGAGACAGGATAATTGGTGTCCAGCTGAAGAAGTAAATAATGAAACATCATATTCCCTCTGGTATAGAGCTCATAGATAATCTACGTGCAAAGAAGTATAAAGCTTCCTGTATTTCTTATAACATGGGGATTTTCTCTGCCAATTTTCTTTTCCTTCAGACTTTTTTTGTTTGTTTGTTTGTTTGGTTTAGGTTTTTTGGTGGTTTTTTTGGGTTGTTTTGTTTGTTTGTTTGTTTGTTTTATTTTGTTTTTTTGTTTATAAGTAATTTTAAAGTATCTCTCTTGTGTGACTTGTGTTTTTTCATAGCAGTGGAGGTGACCAGGTCTTTATTTCTCCATTATCTATCAAGAAGCAATCAGCTGTGATAATTTGTCAGAAGGGTGTTTATTGAATTTTAAAATTCTTAGGTCAATAACATAAAAAATTTTCTCTTCTTCTTGCAGTTTCGATGTAGACAATGGTACATCATCAGGACGAAGTCCCTTGGACCCCATGACAAGCCCTGGGTCAGGGCTAATTCTTCAGGCAAATTTTGTCCACAGTCAGAGGAGGGAGTCTTTCCTTTACCGGTCAGACAGTGATTATGATCTGTCTCCAAAGTCCATGTCCAGGAATTCCTCCATTGCCAGTGACATGTAAGTACCTTATAAAATACTATTTGTCTGTAATTTGTCCAATATCAAAATTTTTGCAGCCACAATAAATTTTTTTAATAAATCAGGCTGTAATCACTCATGCTAGTGAAGTAATGGAAAATTGTTTGTTTGTTTCTTTAATGAAGATTATACTTGTTCCTGCAGCTTTTTGAAGGATATCATGAGGGTGTACTTGACATGTTTATGCACTCTATTAGCTTTGACAGAATAATAACTATAGTCAATACTGGTGTACTAAAGCACTAAGGAGAACTATTTTCTGGCTCTTAAGGTATTTTTGAGAGAAACAATAAAACTCAAACAAATACAAATTTATGCTTCTTCATGATTTTAAGAAATAGATTCCATTTATTTGCAATGGGAGTCTTTTAAGTTTTTAGAGGAAAGATTTACCAGCTGGCAGAAAATTATGTATCTGAGAGAGAAAAAATTATTTCAAATACTCTCTTAACTAAAACACAACATTCTATTAAAACACCTTTTTAAGCTTATTCTGACTTCTCTCACTATTCTGTGAAATATGTACTTTCTGCTAGTGAGTCATGCTTTCCAAGTATGTGGGGACCCCAGGTCCCATGTGCAGTGGAAGTCAGATGCAAATCTGTCTATTTTTAAAATGCCAAAAATATTTAAATGTTTCATCTTCTAGTCACTTCTAAGTATGAGCAATTAATAACCTTTTTTCAATTGGATTTGGTTTGTTTTTTTCCCTACACAGGTACAAATTTTATGGCCAAATTGGTGTTTACGGTTCAAATATATATATATATGTAAAATAAAGGATCAGGTTTGTCAGAATACTACAATGAATGTATTTTTTTAATGAGGCAAAGACCAGTAGATATCATCTTTAAATAATCAGAGTAGGCACAAAAAAGAATAAGGGCTTTCATAACAATGAGAGAAATTAGAGCTGATATTTAGCTTGAAGTCATAAATGAACACTCCTATTTTCTTCAGCTCATGTAATTTTTAGAACTGATATTTTGTTTAATTGTAGCTCTTTTTCTGTGTAGACTGTCAAGGTAAGAAAAATTCCTGCCTTTATAGTGCGTTAGTGTAAGGTCTATGACTCAGTTAAGATCTGTAGATTGAAATAATCAGTAAGCTTTGTGCCAAGTGTGACCTGTTTTTTGTTGAAACAAAATGGGTTAGAACAAGAGCAATTCACCTTACTTTGTTATAAAAAACACCAAAAAGCAAGAAACAAAACATTTTTCTTGGAAATCGTACACCCCTTCCAGAAACTCTTCCTCTGAGAGATAGAGAGACATACTTTTTTTTAGAGGTAGAAGATTCAAGCTTTTAGTATGGCACCTGTACCAGGATAACATTTGTAAAGATTTTTACATTCAGGAGGACAATCCAGCTGCATTGCTTAGATGAGTCATTTCAATGAAAAATTCAATTAGTGCTCCATCCTTGAACTCATAATCCACTTAATTTCCTAGAATTTTGGGTAATATTCCAGCACATGGCAGTAAACTGGATAAACAATATAATTACTGCAGCAGCACACATTTTTCCCCTTTTTCCCTCTCTATTCTTCCTTTCAAATTTTTCTGGAAAAACTTTTACGTCTAAAATTTGTTTGACCTAGGCAGAAAAAGCAGCTGCATTTAAGAAAGGAAAAGCACATAAAATGGAGTGGGGGTCAGTAACATGGTTTCAATTACCCCTTGGAAGAAATAACATGGCTTTTGAGAATAACAAAAGCAGGTCATGGAGATTGTATAAAGAGATTAGGAAAAACTGCTAAAGTTTGTGAGCTGGAAAGGTGAATAGTTTAGACAGGAAGATGCAAGGTCCAAGGCAGACAAGCACAGGTGTGTTGTGAAGCTCCCTCTGGGTTATCCAGCAGAGATAAGGATGTGCAAGAGAAAAAGAAGTTAACTGAGTGAGGCAGTGAGACAATATGAGGAATTATAGTTCAGGATCTGTGATGAAAGACAGGAAAGCAAGTTTAAAGAGAAGCAGAATAAAGAATGAAAGAAAAAGAAACAACAGGGAAAAAAAATTACCAACAGCACACAGGAGAAATGGAGTAGAATCTAGATTAAAGATGTGAAAAATCATTATTGGAAAAATTGTCAGGCCTATATTTGAAGACATTAGTGAAACAGAGAGTTGTGAGCGTGTCTTGCTGAGGTAGCCTGATTGCTTAATGCTACCTTGTTTGAACTGCTGTGGCTGCCCAGAACTTGCAAATGCAGGAAGAGGTAGAAGTGATAACACTTTTTATGCCCTTCTTCTTAAGGGATCACTGCCCTGGTTAATGGAGCAGGAGATCAAATTAGTAGAGAATTTCTGTTCTAGCAAAACTCAGGTCTCTAATCAGGTTAAAAAAATAGGTTCCTAGAAAAAGGAGCCAATAAGCTGTCTACTGCTGCATCACAGCCCATGTTTTATTGCACTCTGAAGGTGAAAACACGTACACCCTGTGATTCTGAAAAAGTACACCTGAGGATAACAGTATAAACCAGAGGATCAAGGCATTCTCAGCAGAGAAGTCTGTCCAAGTTCCACTGTGTCTTCTGAATGTAGGAAGACATCTTCTGACCTCTCATTTAAGTCTATTCTTCCATTTCCATAAGCTCTCAGAACGCAGCATCCTGGTCTTGTCAGAATTTGGCCAGCTAAACCTCACTCATAAAAAAGCAACTGCTGGGGGAGTTTTACAGCCTTGTTTAGAGAAGCTTAGCATTGTTTTCTCCATCAGTTTATCACTATAAGCTCCAACTAGTATTAACAAAAAAAAATTTCTGATTTCTATTAAAACCTGCTTGCATGAGTTAAAGGAGCAGAACCCAGCCAAGGGACACTGGCTGTGGGGAACTGCAGGGTCACTGCTCTGGTGATCTGCTAAATGGCCACCATACATCCATTCACCTGGACAGTCTGCTGCTACCCTGTCAGTAACGTCTGAAGACAGCAGCATCGAGAGGATGAAGTTTACTCCAGGACATTTTCGCTATAACTATTACAGAGGAAACATTTTCTCATCCTCTAAGAACCTAAAGCAAGCTTATTATTTTGTTTCTGAGATAATATGTCCTTAGTAAAATATTGTGATTATGAATCTTAAGTTATGGAGAAAAAACCCACCTTTTTCATGAAAGGTGCTAGCCAGGATTCTAGGACAGCAGACAAGACATGCATTTACTGAGAGGAATAATTGAACTTCAGTTTAACAAATTAGAAATAATTGTCTTTTCTCCAGAAAAATTGCTACTGAAATACCTTTTGATGCATAATATTATTTTCTAGCAATCTCTGGTATTACTGTATCATGAGTATTACTGGCTGAACATGGACAGTTAAGCTTCAAAGTCCAGCCTGCTCTAAAAAGATTTTTTAAGAATAATTTTCTATGTGTGACTCTGTTTAGAAACAATCTTTAACTGAAAAATACATTAAATTGGTTGAGACATTTATTTGTTCATGGAAAGAAATGTACCTACATCGCTTAAGAAAAACAAGCAAATATTTTGCTGTGTTTTGCTATATTGTGTTTTGCTTTTTTGATTTTAAGATGCTTAAATGAAGTTCCAGGTTGCAACTTAAATTAATCCAAGTCATTTGCAAGTAACTTACAATATTTTTTGAGTTAAAACAAAAAAAAAAAAAAATTTGGAAAAAAAGGGATGACTCTGTCATTTCTGATTGTTTGACACATTTTGCAGGTGGAATTCAAAACAAAGAACTCAACTTAGATTGCAACTAGCCTGAAGTTGAATAATAAATTTGTGTTAATTTTGCTTGTTGATCAGGAAATTGGTTATGTTGGAAAACAAAAAGAAAGCATTTTTGAATTGAAAAGATTTTATCTGCTTTTGATTCAGGGGGAATTTTTGTTGATGAAATGTACATTTATTTTATTTGCTTTCAATCAAGACAGAATCATGATTGGTTTTGTGTCAGATTGCTAAAAACTTAAAATTTTCCAAACACAGCTCTCAATTCTTAAACATATCACTTCTTCTTTAAACACTTTTAATGTTTTAGGCTTTTTTTCTTCTCTCCTCTGGAAATAATGAATGTTTGAAAGAAAATAACAAGTTACTACTGAAGTTACAACAAAAGCAGACTGAATTCCTGCATCTTTTCAGTCACAGGTGGCATGTTCTTAAAAATATGGTACAAAACCAATTCATAGCTGGGAATCCAGGTATGTCACAATACCACTAGTCCTGGGCTTGCAGCAATGGTCTGCAGTGGAGGGGAGCGTGGACATGTGTATTTTGTGTGCCTTCAATACTGAAGAACAGAAGCAGAGTGAAGAAAGGCAACTTTGTAAAAAGGGATGTTAATGTTTTGGGGGGTTTCCTTTTGGACTGTTTTTCTGGCTCAGTGATCACCTAAGTGTACAGGTGAAATTTAGTTCAAAACCCAGAAGAACATTAGCTGTCATTCCACCCTTCAGGGCACAAACTGAATGTTCTGAATTCTTTTAATGACACTAATACCCAGTTGTAGAGTTCAACCCCTGAAAGTGTACTATCAGATGGTTTTTACTTGTTTTTCTTGAAGTCAGCTTGTTTCTTTTTGCTTACATATAGGGATCTTTGTGTGCTGCTAAGGGACCATTTTTTAATAAACCTTGAAACTATCTAATACTGGCCAATACCTAGCTCCCTCAGGCTGGGTTGCATTGCATGAGTACCTTGTTCTCAGCATCTCAGTGAATCTTTCAGCCTGCATGAATAGGAGGTTTACATGGTAAGTTACGTGTCTTATTCTTCAGAAGTAACACATCCATCCAAGTTTTAAACACTTAAACATGTAGGATAGGGACAAGCAAGCAACCAAATACCTGAGGATTAAATGTAGTTCCAGGCAACACATTTTATATTCATTTGAAACAAGGTAAGAGTTTATGTATGTCAGCTAATGCAATCAAAACTCCCTAATAGTAACTCATTAAATGACACTAACTTGATTGCTTCCAGTCATGTATGCAAAACTAGTCACTAATTTTCTTGAACCTGAGAGGAAAACAGAACTCCTCTGCATTCTCTCATGCCTGTTTATTTTTCAGCCTTAATCTTGCTAAATGATGATTTTGATTGTATGAACAGTCCAACAGTGGCACTGCTGAATTGGCCTGGACTCCTCTGATTAAGTCCAGCATTTTTCCTATTCAAAATCCTATCTTCTCTGGCTTAATCCACTCTCTCCTTCAACACACAAAACAAAGCCCCACACTGCAGTAGCTTCTTCTCCCTTGCCATGGCCTCAGTGACCCCCAGACAGACTACCTTCTGATTTTAGAAGGAAAACCACCTGCAGCAGTGAAGCACTCTGGTAAAGCAGTCCTCTGTTTCCCTTCAGGGCTGAGTAATTCTGTCATATTTAATACCGACCTGTTGCTCAGCTGGCCACAATTCTCCTGTAATCTATATGGTCTGCTATATAAATTAAAGCTTGGTGTTTGACTAGGGAAATATGATACAAATGATTTCTTAAATTATCTATGGTTTTTCATGTTGCACAAATCATGCTGGCATCCTGCTGTGATGGTCCACCACATCTATGTGATTTCCTCAGGCAGATTACACAAATCAGTTATGTGAGTGCAGCATCTTCGTAAAAGGTTTAAGCATCTGAAAAAAGTAGCTGGGACTAACATAAGAGGTCCTGGTGGTTCTCAAATTTTCCAAAGTTGTTAGGAGACTTTCTTGGTAGATGGAGGAAGCCAAATTATAGGAGGGGAGAAAAATAGAATACTTCCTGTTTTTTTGAGATAGCCAATTATGATTCCAGTTCATACAGCAATTCTGAATGAAGCTTCTGGATTTGATGAATCTTGGCTCAGATCAATTTTGCTGAGACCTAAAATAGCCCTTGTCACTCAGTAAAATCTTTTGTTTTGTAAATCTGGTCAGAAGCAGAGGCACAGTGAAGAAGAAAAGATGCAAGAAGAGAAAAGGATGCACAGTGAGGTGTACATGTAGCCAGATAGTAGGTACCTGACAGCCCCTGGATTGAACCTCAAAATACAGTAATTTCATGACCATAAGGCGCACCTGACTATAAGGCGCACCTGCCGGGAGTCAGCAAAATTTGCAACATTGTAGATCAGATA
>PYHW01009486.1:13872081-13894992 GCA_013186435.1 Turdus rufiventris
GAGGCGCGGGGCCGCGGGCCCCCGGGTTCACTTCCATCCGGCAGCCATGGGCCCCTGGGCCTCCCCAGACCCGACAGGGGTGGTGCCGAGGGTACCCGGCTCCACCTCCACTCGGCAGCCATTGGCTCTCCCGGACCTGACAGGGGCGGTGCCATGGCCCCCCGGGCCCGCCTCCACCCAGCTGCCACGGCACTGCTGGCTCCCCCCACTGCTCACGACTCCCACTTCCGGGGTGGCAAATGTTGCAACTTTGTACTTCATATAAGGCGCACCGGACTATAAGGCGCACTTCCGGGTTTGGGGAAAAATTTTAGTCAAAAGGGTGCGCCTTATAGTCGTGAAATTACTGTAAGTCTGATTCAGCCTTGTGTACAGAAATGAGTGGATGCTATGTTTAATCCAAACCTAGATGTTTACACTGCAAAAGTTGCCATATATTTTGTGGCAGAAACAGAAGATTTCCTTAGTGTTCATCTACTTTCTTATTTTTTGTATTGTATATAGACTGCGGATGCTTTAAAAATGGAGTGAATTCATTTGACAGTGTTCATAAATTCATGACAGCTCTTGATGTCGAGCTTCATTCGGGGATTCCATATGGCCACTGTTCTCTTGGGCTTTTCTGTTCAGTTGGCAGCTTTATGTTTTTCAAATGGTCTATGTCCAAAGTTTTTAGCCAGAGAATCCAACATGGACTATGCCAGTTGGATTTAAGGCCTAACCAGTATCCTCAGACAGTACTTCTCCTGGTTTTATTCAAGTGGAGTAAGGTTTTATTCAAGTGGAGGAGTGTGGCAAACCAATACAAGATCATACCTTAAACTGGTATATTTGTGTCAAACTGGTGTGAATATATGTTGTATGTTTTCTCCTCTCCAAATTAGCAGAGCTCCTATTTGTCCTGTTTATATCTCACAGCATCAATGCATGTCCTCAAGATCACTCAGTTAGTATTCATGCAAAAGTTTAGAAATTCCTAAAATGTTCTAATTTGTGTTTGCTATGGCCTTTAGAAAGACAAACCTTCACTGTCCTTGCAGTCTCTAAAGCCTACAATTTCCTTCTCCTTATCATTTTTTCTGACAACTATAAAAAGAAATCCACTCTTTCTAAAATGAAAGATCTGCTGAATATCTCTCTAGTCACTTCTGTTATTAGATGATATATTAAATTGTGACTGTTTAGTTATGAAGTAAAGGTTATGCAGTCACCCTGTTTTATCCTTGTGTTAATCATCCTACCTGCTTCTCTGTCTGTCTATGCATCTCTAAGTTCCTTATTAATAGGGGAAAAGTTCTGAGATTGGGATAGGAGAGAAAAATTGATGCCAATCCTGAGTAAAGGAAGTAGAACTTTTGTACTGAACATGTTCAACTAACTTCTGACACAATATAGCACTTTCATCTCTTCTTCAGTATGGGGATCAGCATAGGTTACATGATGTGAGTTTAAATGTCATATAGGAAATGTTAAGAAGAAAAAGACAGAAATTTGCAGAAGTCTAGGCTTCAGCACTTTACTGTGGCTAACAGCTGGCAATGTGGTGTATAAACTTTGGTCTGCTAAAGAAAATTTGGCTTGTTTTTTATGTAACAGTCATTCATATAATGTGAACCGGTGCATGTTTTAGCAATGTTCTTTGGCAGTGGAGAACTTATGATTTTTACATATTAAATGTGAAAAATATTCTGTTTTCAAAACTGTATTTCCTTTGAAAAGTGAAGATGTGAACAAGTGTGTCAGGCATTTTAGTTAAGGGAGTCTAACACTGATGTGAATAATTTCTTCTAACTTTAATGGTTAATACCTCTGTCTATATTTAGAAGCTTGTGACATATTATAGTATTTACATGCCCTCTTTCTGCCACAGATGTGTGGCACTATCATATCTAGAGTCCAGCAAGAATCACCCATCAGCTTCCCTGTCATCTAAAAACAGGAGAACATTTATATATTGTAATGTTTATTACCCTGTAGTACACTGTGCATAAATGACATTTTGAATCATATGTTCTTGATCTTCTGTACAAAACAGTTTCTTGTACAAAACATGTCTGCTCCATTTTTGATCACTCTCACCTTGTTCAGATTTTCTGACCCAATGTGGATCCAAGATTGCTCAATACCTTTTACAATTCAATTGCAGTTAAAGGGGTATGGTGTGGGCTAAACTCTTTTGCTAAAGCTTTGGGTATCTGTACTTTCAGTATCAGGTTCACCAAAATAATGATAATACCTGGAATTGTTGCTCTTGACACAAGGGGGATTTGAAAAGTGAAAATTAAGTCCTGGGTTGATTTCAGTACATTAAATTACTACTGAATCATGTCTCTTCTAAAGAATAACAAGCTACAGTATGATATCAGTGTTCTTCAGGGAAATGCAGTCCAGAATCAGCTCAAGAAGAATTAAGTTTGAAAGCGAGAAAAGTGGGATCATATTATTTTACATAAAATAAAAAAAAAGATGTTCCAGGGCAGAAAGCAAAGAACATGTAGCTGTTGTTGCCTTTTATGAGTTCCTCAGCAGCCAAGGAATGGCAAACCGGGGCTAAATGGGAAGAAGAGGAAGTACCATCTCCAATAAAGAATCACACAAGACATTTTGAGGAGGACAATCTTTTTTTCACATTTTTTGTCTGTCTGAACTTAACTGTTAGTGTCTATGTTTCAGGAGCTGTCTGGTACTTTGAGGCATTGATGTATATTTTGTGCATTTGTGTCATGTATTGGGCATTCAAGGTGTTTGTTACTGACAGATGCTAGAAAGAACTACCTCCATGTCTCCACTATCTTATTTACAGATAGAAACAACTGAATATTTTGTTCTTTGTCCAGTGCAGCTGCTACCTGCAAACACTTTCATCTTCAGAATTCTGCCCTTTAATAATTTCCAAATGTGCAAATTAGACTAGATCACTAAAAATGGTTTTATGTTTCGAGTTGGGGCCCTTTTAAGTGTTAAAACAGAAGCAAAAAAATAGAGTAGTTATGCAAATAATAAAAATATCCTTTATAAAAGATAAGAAATTAAAGGACTACCGAGAAATGTTTAAGCCAGCTGTCACATATCAGATAATACCATTTCACAGAACTCGAAGACAAAGAGTATAATTTTCCTGGAAGTGAAATAGCATAGTCACACTCTCTTTCAGTGGAGAACAGGATAAAAAAATGAAAAAAAGGCATTTGGTTTATCTTCTGCTAAAACCTTTGTTTAATTCATTAATTAACCCTTATCCAAAATTACAGTGTAGGGCATTTGCCAATGTTTTCCTGACCCAATGAAAAAATAAGGAGGTACTAAACCCAGATGGTCATTAACTCTCCTGTTAATACTCACAGCTGATTCATGTCTATTATACCTGATTGGATTTAGCTTCCCTGAGCAATTAAAATCTCCCAGTTCCTCCCATGGAGAACGTCTTTCTTTTGATTTGTTCTAAGAGTCTGATTTATATGCTTTCCATCCAGTCTGGGTCTCTGTTTTCACCTGAAGCAACCTCCTATTCCAACCACTCCAAAGACTGTGTTCAAAGTGCAGATTTCTTCCACAGGGTGTTTAAAAATCCATTCTTCTATTACAAAAGGAATAAAAGAGATGATAATAAAAATGGGTACACAGTTATTTAATATTCTGATGATCTTTAATTTTGGGGAGTTTTGTTTCATCCTTACAGACTGATTGTACAGTGGTACCAGTGGTACAGATTGCATGTACTGCTTTTTTTTTTAGGTTTTTGCAATATCTGCAAACCACTGCTGTCTTGTGGACAGGATATAGATTATAAGAATGGTGTTGTAGCAGGTGAAACTCAAGTCACATTTCTCCATTTATCGGCCTTTTTCTAATTATATTTTCATGGACTTGGAATCCAGTGTTCAAAACTCACGTTTTACACTTAAATAACATTAAAATAGCACCAAATCATGCAGGGAAGTACAAGAAATTTAATTTTTTTTTTGTCTTTGGAAAACTTATTTTCACCTTAATTGCTGCCATATACTGGATGGGATAAGTGCAAACACCAAATTTTCCCTGTTCCTCTGTGTTGACTCTACATCCTCAATGCTGCAGATGCTACTTTTATGCCCTTCAGTCTACTTTACAGGACTGCAGTTTTTGACAACCATTTCAAGTAGCAATTTTCCATGCTGAAGAGAAGGAACCCTACTTTCTCTTCCTGCCTTTTGCCCTACAGTGTGTCATCTGGGCACCTTGTCCATGCATCCCCCCTCACAAAGGTGAGATTGCCACAGTGACAGCACACCCTTGGTCACAGGCCCCATAAATACAAAAGTCACAGTCAGTTTGGAAGTTTTAGTATGTTTCTATTCATCTGTGATGTGCTGTCCAGCCATCCACCTGTTCTGTCCTCACAAGCCCTCAGTGGAGTCACTTTTGGAATGCTCTCCCCCATCCTTTGAGATGACATATCTGTAGTTTAGTGCTGGATGGTCAGTCACCTCCCAACCCACAGCACAGAAAGTGGCTGGTCTCAACCTTCCCATAGAGTTCCCATAGGCACTTGGGCAATAACTAAATTGATACTTGCTTTTCAAAGAATGTGTGGAGCACTAATAGAGTGTAATTGCAGAAGAATAAAACTGAAGCTACCTATACAGCATTGTAAAACCTGATTCTCTTTCTATTAAAGCAGTAAATTTTTGGTGATATCTAATTGACAACTCTGCTTATTTTTTTCAGACATGGAGATGACTTGATTGTGACACCATTTGCTCAGGTAGGCACAGCTTTGCCATATTTCTCACAGGGCCTTGTAATTTAAAGACAAAAAGGCCAAACCAGTTGCTTTCTGTTGTTGATATTATGTATGTTTGCTTAAAATAAGAAAAGTATTTCAACAGAAGTCATAAATCTCCAACTATACCTCTCTTTCTTAACACTTTTTGATCATTCGAAAAGTTGAAGTGCAACAGTATGATCACCTCAATCTCTTTCTAAATACTGTTGAAGGCAGTCATGATTAAGACAAATCTTTGATTCCTGTTATTATGCTATTTTTCTAATTACAATTTCTCTATTTTAATATCTTTTATGCATTAAATACAATGAGAATTTTAGACACGAGATAAATTTTACCCAGAACACTTATGTTCCTCTACAAAACTAGGTTTGCTTTTTCTATTCAAATTCTGGTTTGTAAAATACCATCTCAAAATTCTTTATAATTCAGATAAAAATGCCACAGTTTTTCACAATAGAACTGCCTTATAAAGTATGAAAAGTTAACATTGCTATTCCTTGAACTCATGATGATGGGTTTTACTCCAAAACAGATGGAAATTGTAGTCAAACCACTGTAATTATGAAGTCATATGTGATTGAATGTGGATGGAAAGAGAAAGTGAGTCACACGGCAGACTCAAATAAGAATAAAGTGGAAGCTTCAGACACACTATACAGGTTGCTTTGGTAGAATAATAAGCTGCTGAAAGAATATTAATTTAATAGTCCATTATATATTTAATTACATTGCAAACAGATACAATGTTTATAAGACTCAAGCCCTCAATATGAATAAAAGCACAATCTTTTACTAGTGGAACAAAGATAAAGTGAAGGTCTTTTATAAAAATACTCTGAAATCTCCACTGTACCCTGAACATGCACATTTGATGACATACATAATTCATTTTAATCCATGCTGAATTAAAAATACGTTAATTTGCTTCCTGATTTTTGGAAAGAAAAGCATAACAAAATTAATACTTTTTAGTTAGCCAAATGTATTTTTTATTATCTGAACTCATTTGTAAATTACCTCCAATAAATTGAACACTGCCAGTCATTGCTACCTCTTAAATACTTTCTTTCATTAATTTATCCTTTTTTGTTCAGTCCTGCTCCATTCCTACCTCCTGTATACATTTAAAATGTTGTGAAAAGAAGGCTGTGCACTCCTCAACTCAGATCTCTGAAACCCAGCTTCCCATTGCCATTCTTGTTCTTTATATGGGTTCACCAGGAACCCAGCCCAGTCTGGGCTGAGAAAAAAAGAGAGAAGGTCAACTTCTGCAAGGAAATACCAGTGATGAGTGTTACTGCTTCCTCCCATTTCCAGCCTAGCTCAAACCAACTCATGGCTCCTCAAAAAAATTTTTTGCATGTTACCCAACTGCCTTCAGCAAAGAAGACAGTTCATCTATGCTGTCTACGCCAAAACACAAAGCTTGTAAGAGCCTGCAGACTTTTCCTGCATTCTCAGGAGATAACTTCCTCTTTCTCTAGCCTTCTGCACTAAGTCTCCAATCAACTGTGCCTCTCAGAGGAGACACTTTTACTCTTTTACTTTTCCTGGCAGTCTAGACAATCTCATTCCCTTTGTCCTTCAGAGTTTATGGGGACTGAACTGCAAATGAACATTTTGTAATTATTTCTTATGCATGAAGTATTAGGGTTGAATGGGATATTATCTTTCAAAGTCAAATGCTTTTATTGTTATTT
Organism: Turdus rufiventris; assembly: GCA_013186435.1. Lineage (NCBI taxonomy): Eukaryota > Metazoa > Chordata > Aves > Passeriformes > Turdidae > Turdus > Turdus rufiventris. The sequence goes on from PYHW01009486.1 coordinate 13,878,550, forward strand.
TAAAGAAATAAGTAGAATTATGTAAAAAAACTTTCCTCCCCTGCAAGTCAGCCTGACTTCAAAGAGATAATGAGCTGTTTATGAGGGGAACAGAAAATAGAAATAAATTACTGCCATTGTATTACAGTCATATTATTGTTGAATAACAGCCAAAAGTTCTAGACTAACCAGCCCAGGAAACCTTTTAGAGTGGCTTTGCAACGTGCTTTCCATTTTCTTTCAGCACAGTGGAGCAGAGATAGAGAGGTCTCACTTGTGCAGAAATTTATATTGAAACCCCTTTTTCTGTTCCAGGTTCTGGCCAGCTTGCGTACAGTCCGGAATAACTTTGCTGCATTAACCAATTTACAAGACCGGGCACCCAGCAAGTGAGTGTCGTTTTTTGGCCACTGAACTTTTTGCAGTGATACTCTTTAAATGCAAGCTAAGAAGACAAGTAGATGTTACAGATTTCAGTCTGTGCCATCAACTTGCCTGAAATGATGATGAGGAATAAGTTTATTAATCCCCTGAAGATGTTACAGTTGGTAGCTGAGACAACAGCCACCTTACCTTCTAATTGCTTAAACTTGGAGTAGGTTTTATCAAGTTACATGATTTTAGATTAAGTAGTCATACATCTAAGATCATTCAAAGATGATCATTCAGGTGCAGTCTGAGTCTTGCAAATGAAATAGAGTGAGCAGGCAGCTGCACTCACTGAGATCTCCTTGCATGATCTGAACCTAGATCTCTACTTCACTCATCCAAGATAGTGCTACCCTACCTATCCACAGTAGTTCATAACGAGAAATTAGACATCATAAATATGATCTCTCCTCAGTCTTGTTACAGCATCACAGTTAACACTAATGTTAGTTACTCTGGCAAATATAGTGAAGTCGTTTCCCTCACCCAAAACATGTATCTGGAGACCTAGACATAGAATTCCAAAGAAAATAATGTCTTTGCATATGTTTGAACTATGTATAAAGTCTAGATGTGATTAGTCAGGCTTTTAATAAATCTGTAAGTTCCTAAAATATTCCTATCCTGGAGTTCCCAAGTTAATTCTGAGGTTATATTGTTCAGTGAATTTATCAGGCCTAAACCCTTTTTTCATTTCCTTTTTAATAGAAGATCACCCATGTGTAGCCAACCATCCATTAACAAAGCAACTATAACAGGTAAGAATAATTTATTTATAAGAAAAATCTAACTGAAAAATGCATTTTATAATAATAAAGATATATTGATTCATATCCTTATATTGCTTCATATTCCTATATCTGTTTTATTAAAGAGGTTTTGATTTCTTGAGTCACATAGTAACTCAGATTTGTGACTTTCAGTGTTCTATCCTGTTGACTTCTGACTTCTGTTTTATTATTCCAGTTTTAATTTAAGTTATTTCCCAATTCTTTTTCCTTATATATCAGTGTGTGACTGTGTCATGAAAAAGTGGTACTTCAGCAATTTTAAGGAGAAGTGTGGCTTTTCAATGTTCAGTAGTTTCTGCCTTTAGGCTCTGGAATGTGTTAAGATCAGTGGGTTTTTCAGCTAACGTCTCACCTTAAAAGGACCCCCCTTGGCAGTTCTGTACAGTTTTATTCTCCTAGTAACTCATACAATATGAACATTTGTGTGTAGAGCTCAAGGAACAGAAGGTTATGCATTTAAATCTATTTTATAGCAGAAAGGCATCATGTTAATTAAATAACAGAAAGAAGATACAGATATATATGTAGACCAATTATATTTATGATCGTTTTTTAATATATTTCTTGAAGAGGTTATTTTGGGCATTGGTTTCAAATTGTTTTCTATAAGCCATTTCATTATGGATATTATATCTGTTTTTGATTTAGTGATTTGTCTCATAGCAGAAGTATGTCAACTGGAGACAGAGATACTCAAAAATAGGGCTCTTTCTTTAACTCCAAGGGACTGACTTTAGAAAATCAATAACACAATGAAATTCATGACAGTAAAAGAAAATTAATTTCAGAAGAGAAGATGTGCATGCATGCGAACACTACCTTTCATGCTCTCCCACAGCTATTTGTCTGAGGTCAGCTTCTTTTCTCCAGCAGGAGAAGCTGTTCAGACAGCAGGACCCAAGACACTCTCTGTTGGAAGATGCTGTTGCTCTTTTTAAATTCTCCCTCATCTGAAGCTTTCCATTCACTTAATCCTCAGACTGTTCCCTATACGCCAGCCACAAATCATCCAAATTTTAAAGTTTAGAAAGAAGGTACTACAGTCATTTCTCCAATTAATCTATAAAATTCTTCTTTGCCAATAAATTCAAAGGCAGAAAGAAAAGGCAAAAAATAGTAAAGGCAATTTAATCTAATTTATTTTAGTATGATTTCTCAGAGATGCTGCTTGAATTGCTGTGCCCAAATTGTTCAGTGAACCAGAAAATCTGGAGTCTGTGTAGATTGGATATGAGTGCTTGAAAGTCTTTAATAATGTAAGATAGATATTAAGCCACTATAAAGCATGATAATGGCTACAACTCATTTTGACTATTGAATGGAAGTTGAGGCTGGATACTATTTTACATGAAAGGATTGGCCTGTTCTTAGTTATAAATTGGTTTTCGTATTTCCATGGCAACAAATTTCATGGCATAGGTGCAGAAATATGCATAGGTTTGTTCTTGGGGCATATAGAATCCTAGTAAAATGTCTTAACAGCAGCATGTTAAGAAGGAAGATATATTAAAAACACTTCTGCTACATTTTACAGAATAATTGAAAACCCTCTCAGATGCTACTAAGTTTTTTTTTAATTCTTGTGGGGAATGTTCAAAGTGTAGCTTATTCAGATCCTTTCTGCTGAGATATCCTGCTGATTTTGCTGTTCTCAGAATTTGTGCCATGGAGTATCCTGAGCAATACAACCATCATCATGTCATCCAGATGGCTCAGCTTGCAATCTCAGCAAGAGCTTATTGGCAAGGTAGCAATCTAGGTGACTGGAGGGGACAGTATCACTAAGCTATATTGATGATAAACCAGAAAACAGACACTTAGGATGGAGATTTTATGTTGCGAAATTTCCTGGAAGACGTGTCTCTGGGAAGATTCTGAAGAAAGGGATGATCACAGAAGGGAGCCTACTGCAGAAGATACAGGGTAGCAACAAGGAAAACATGAAAAGCAATCTGCAAAGCAAACTAAAAAAGCAAGAGCAAAATTCTATCATTTGCTATTTTAAGAATTCACCACAAGCCATAAATCTGTGGCAGCCTACCTGAGCAAAAAAGTAAGAAACTATGACACTGATAACTGAAATAGCACAGAAATCATATGTTAAAATTCTTAGAAGCAAGAGACACCATGGTAGCTTGAAAATGTATGGTGATTTTTCAACATAAATATGTAGAAATTGGATCTTTTCTCTTTTCTATCCAGTATATCCACATGAGTCCCTTTTGGAAACTGTGTTGAAAATAAGCTAATGAATATCAATGACATACAATGTCATGTTCGTTGTCAGACAACTATGCTATAGTGTGCCAAGTGCTCCTTTTGCAGACAAATTAAGGGGTAGGACATGGGAGCTTTTCATGTAACAAAAGAATTTTTAGATGGCACTTTTCATACTTGCTTTAGACTCTAGGATGTAAAGACTAATTTTAACTACAGTTAGTGTGAATAAGAAGAGATAAAAATGTACTTCTATTAGAAGTCTTCAAAGGGATATGAATTTCCTACAAGTGCCATCTCTCTCTTATCACTGAGACCAGCTTGGGATAACTGGGTTTGCTGAACAGTTTTCTCATGCTTAGTGTTCTGTAATTCAACCAAAATACAGGTTTCTATCAGAATGGATATTTTCTGGTGTTTCATTTCAAACTGACAGTAATTCTTTTAAAACAACCAGTGAAATACAAATTTTGTTTTTAAAAAAATTATACTAACTGTGACTTTAGGACTGAGCTTGTAAGTTTTATACTTCTGACCACTTATTCAGTTCACTCTTCCAGAGTTTGCTTATGATGATATTGTGAGAGACAGTGTCAAAGTCCTTGCTGAAGTCATTGCATGAGACCTCACCTGGAGTACTGCATCTTCATCAGGGACCCTCAGCATAAGACTTGTAACTTCTTGAGCCAGTCCAGAAGAAGCCATGATCAGACATGATCAGAGAGGGCTGGATCACCTCTCCTGTGAGGACAGGCTGATAGACTTGCCTTGCTCTATTCAGAGAAGTGGAGGTTCTAGGGTGATCTTATTGTAGCCTTCAAGTACATAAAGGGGCCTGCAGGAAAGCTAAAGAGGTACTCTTTACAAGTGTTTGGCATGATAGGACAAGGGGAAATGGTTTTAAGAGGAAAGAGAACAGATTTACAGCAGACATTAGGAAGAAATTCTGAGGCCCTGGAACAGGTTGCCCAGAGGAATTCTGAGTGCCCCATCTCTGGAAGTGTTTGAGCAGGGACTCTGAGCAACCTGGTCTAGTGGAAGATGTTGCAACTAGATGATCTTTAAAGTCTCTTCCAACCCAAACCATTTTATGATTCTCTGAATTCTAATAGTAGAGAAAAAAAACAAACATATTTATGTTTTTCAGTCCAGGGCATATTTAGATTTAGATCCCTCCATCTGATCAATGAAGTTCAGTAACCAAGTAGCAATGCAGATGTCCATTGTTGTAGCTAGTGGCAGTTATCTCATTTTTGAAAAATAAGGTCACATTTTTTTCCAGAAAGTGTTTTGAATATAGGATTGATAACCATCAGTTTTAGTGGAGTTGAACAATTTTAGTGGAGTTGAAGCAGTTCCCCATCATTACTGTGAAAAGCACTTTAAAGTGACCTGTATATTATTTTCTTAAGAAATCAATATTATTTTTCATAAATAAGACAGATTTCGAAAGCAGCCTTATTTACATCAGATACTTTTCAGTTAATCATTAAAAGGCCTTATCTAGGTCATGATAACCAAACAGAGAGTTATCTCACTTATAGCCTTGTTAGCCACAACACAAACAAAATCATATTGCTTTGTGAAATACAGGGCATAAATTACATTCAGACTGAAATTCATTCATATATCCCCTGACCCATAGGACGTAAGGTACGCAGCTAATAGGTGAGGCATCAGAGAGTCTGGAGTCTGCTCTCCACCCAGACTTTCACAGTCACTTCCTCATCTTTGGGGCTGAATAGCGGCCATATCCCTTGCACATGCAGCGTTTGTGAGCATTTGATATTAATAAATGGAAGCCATATTTACCTGCATTCAGAAAGAATTTCTCAGTGTCATAGCTGGTGCAGCATTTTCATGTTCTACACATAAAAAAAAAAAAATTAAAAAAACAACCTGCTTAAATTGAGTAATTTAGTAAACTGGTTTTCCTTTTCAGAAAGTATTGTCTCCAGTTCAGCCACATTAGTTTAGGGAAGAGGTTGTTATTCACAGCTGTGAAGGCTTTCTCAATGCTTTCTTCTTCTTAATTTGTATAGTTTTAATTAACGTTGCAAAAATTTTCTAACTGAAAAATGAAATCTCTATGTAGGGGTCTTTTAGGGTCAGTGGGTTTGTAAAACAGTGATTAGCCTTCTTAAAGCAGAAGAGCAGGAAGAGGACTGACAGGGTTTTGAACCAGATAAGATGTTCATGTATCATCTCACTTTCAAGGAAGTGAATAAAACCAAGGTATCAAATAGAATAATCTCTCTATTTGAATAGTGCTCTTCAACAGTGATACCTGATAGGCAAATATGTAAGCTTTCATAAAGCAGAAAGTTAAACAAAGAAATATAAGTCATAGTTTATAAGATTCCTGGCAAGAATGAAATGTAATTAAAAATAACCACTTGAATCAAAGACCAGAAAATAAAAGTAGATGTTTTACAGTGTGTAGACGACAACACTTTGCCCTTGTGTATGAATTTAAATTTTCAACAATCTGTTTCAGTGGAACTATGTGGTGGTTATTAAAGCACATAGAGACCAGAATGCATCATAGGTCTGACCTCTGCTTGTTTGCCTTCATCTAGCACTTCAGTTACTTTTTCATAAGACTGCAGTGTAGTAAAGTCTTGATTTTGTTACAGACCCACATATTTTGGAGTTAGACTGATTTACCAAAAATATGAGTATTGGTCTAATACTGATACTCAACTGAGACGGACAAAAGACTCTAACAATTTAAAATTACAAAGTGTATGTTTATTTCAGCGCTGGGCAAAGCGTGGGGTAGCCCCCTAATACGCACTGCAAAATTACAGGTGGTCACAGAGTCTATTTATTGACGAAAGGATTAAACAAATACATATTCATAATACCAGCCCCTCCCATCCCCTGCTTCCTATGGTAATTAGCTTGAATAGATATTAAGCACGCGTGGTTGGCTTCTTGAATTAAGTCTGGGGTCGTTTTTGTGGGGAGGGGTCTTAGAATGAGGAAGTAAGGTGAGTCTTCCTCACCCTGGCCTTTTCTATTAATGACAATACAAATGGCTTTTGGGGCAACTCCAGTTTTGCAAAGAATGAGTTTCTGGTTGCAATTGTTTGTGTTCTTTGGACCTAACTACTAGTTTCATCCTTTCCCATTGCAAGCACAGCCAAGCAAGCATAAATTGACAGGCAATCAATTATTTAAGTTTCAGGTAACTATCTCAAGCCCAGTTTCTTCTAACTTTTGACTAAAATCCTAATTTCTTTAAGATTAGTGTTTCAAGACTAGGGATCCATTTAAAAATAAGACATTATCAATCTCCACATCACTAATCTGGTATGCAGCCCCGCATAAATCTTTGCTTCTTTCTTTCAAAAGGGTCTCATGTTTTGCTGCACCAGTAAAAGTTCTTATACCACTATTTCACTCAAACTGTCCACTTCACTGGAAAGAGAGACAGGGTGACAAGCTTCATGTGCTTCTTCTCATTTCAGTCTGTGCCACTTACAGGCACTGGTAGTGTAACATAGCAGAGAGCTGTACATGTCCCCAGTATGTACAGTAATTTCACGACTATAAGGTGCACCCTTTTGACTAAAATTTTCCCCAAACCCGGAAGTGCGCCTTATAGTCCGGTGTGCCTTATATAATGGACAAAGTTCGGAAATTTGCAAACTTGGAAGTGTGAACGGCAATGGGGGGGCTGTGCCGCGGGAGTGCTGAGTCACGAGGTGGGGTGGGAGCGGGCGGCCGCAGCCAGAAGGAGCCGTGCGGGGAGGGAGGGAGCTGCTGCCAGCCCTGGCCTGGGCACGGGGGAACGAGGAGCCACCGGGCAGCACCGGGTGCAGGGAGAACGAGGAGCTGCTGGGCGGCCCTGGGTGCGGGGGGAATGAGGAGCCGCTGGGCGGACGCAGCCTGAGCATGGGGGAAGGAGCCACCAGCGGTCGTGACGGCCAAGCCACAAGCCGAGCTGTGCCAGCCACCGCTGGGCAGGAGTGCCTGGGCCCGTGGCAGCTGCGGCCGCCAGGACGGGGAAGCCGGGACCCGTGGCTGTGTGGTGGTAGCCTTAAGCCGAACCAGCCAGTGCCGGGGGCGGGGGAGGGATGCCGGGGCCCACGGCACGGGGAGGGCACCTGGGACTGCATTTTAAAGGCTACATCAATCTGTGAAAAATGTTTGCAAACTGAGCACCTGCCAGTAATTCATTACTTTGTTTTATGCGGCGCAGTGCCTCCCTGCAAAAAAAAAGTGTGAGCCGTGAGCCAAGCTACGAGGGGGCGCAGCACCACAGGAGTGCTGAGCCGTGAGGGGGGGGTGGGAGCGGGCAGCCCCCGGCCAGCAGGAGCCGCACAGGGAGAGAGGGAGCGGGCAGCGCTGCGCTGCCCCGAGCCGCCCTGAAATGCAGCAGCCCCGAGGTGTGAGCCGTGGCCACCCCGAACTGCGGCAGCCGCGAGCCATGGCCGCCCCAAGCCCCACCTCACCGGCCAGGGGCAGGCGGGAGTGCCGGGCCCCGTGCACGGGGAGGGCGCTTGGGGCTGCATTTAAAGGCTACACCAATCTGTTAAAATGTTTGCAAATTGAGCACCTCCCAGTAAACTCCATGATCATCGGATTGTGTTACTATTTAGTTACTTTGTTGCACACGGTGCAGATCTTCGCTGCAAAAAATAAGTGTGCCTTATAGTCCGGTGCGCCTTATGGTCATGAAATTACTGTATGTATTTATTGTATTCATAACAACAGCAGAACAACTGAAAAGAGTTGAACATAGTTTAGTTTTTAGGATAGAGTTTAGAAGAATCAGGAAATAAAATAAGACTCTTGCCTGTGTCATTTTTCTCATTCCTGTTACAAAAGCTGTCCCTTGTTCAATGAATATAGAAAATAAAACTGAAGTAGATGTGGTTTCTGATATGACAGTTGGATGCAGTCTGAGTGTACCTTCTTTTCACGTCTTTATCCAGCTTCTACATTTCTGGTCAGGGATACATTTTCACCTGTCTAGTTTAAAAGATGTATTTTAAAGTAGATCTTTTTTTTCTTTAACAGATTACTGAGAAACTAGCCTATTCCAGTCTATTCACTTTCCTGAGTATTCATTTAAAAATTAAGGGCTGTGCTGAAATCACCCCTTAATGTGCATAAGTTCTGCTTTTATTATATGCAGGTTCCTGAGTAAGGAGCCTGAATACAGCAGTGAATCAGAGTGACCAGAAGCCATGGTCAGACAGTCCTAGAGACAAGCTGCAACAAAGCTCCCCTTTTCTGTATTTTCTCTCTCTGGCCTCATCTATTTTGCTTTACATTCTGCAAAATGACTCATCTTCAACTGAAAGGTGTAATTCCAGCTCTTGAGGCAGGAACATCCACTTGTACCTACTGCACTTTCTCAGGAACTAGGATTAAAAATTTCAAGAAAAAGTAATGCCTAAAATTCTGCTTTCAATTACAAAGTTACAACATATTCATGCAAAAAGACCTTTTTCCAATGTTAGGTAACTCAGCTCAGAAAATATTTGATAGTGGGAACTGATCACAACGGAAGCAACTGATTGGCATCCAGTCATGCATTCAGACACGCCCCTGTGCTTCATCCTCCAGTTGTCTCTCAGTATCAAATCCCTCTGAACAACCACATGCATTTTTTAGAGTCCGGGGAGGCAAGCAGATGTCTCATGGAGCCCACATGCCCTGAAGAAGCCCCAAAGCCTCACACTGCCAATGCAAAATCTTGAGTTATCCAGTTTTTTTATTACTTTGGTGTCACCATCCATGAGACACACCAGCACTGGATGGCCTACCTAGTACCAAATACTCCAAAGTATTCTCTACCAGAAACTTTTCAGGAAGAGCTGCAGTGAAAATTTTACCGAATTTCACTTTGGGACTTTGGGATCAGAGGCAGTGGAAGAGCCAGCAATTCTTACTGGAGAACCTTTACTTGAAATGTTAAATGTGCCAGGGTATGACTTTAAAATTTCCTAATTTACCCAAACCATAGTATTCAGGCAGGTTTTCATAGCTCAATAACTCTTGCTTTCTGTTAATAGACTTATAAAATTTATGTGCTTTTGTCATAGTCCTTAATCAGCTCACCATCAAGCAGATTAATCTTTATCTTGAGTAGAGAGAAACTTTTTTCATACTAGGAAAGTCTTGATTTTATTCCCCTTATGATGATATTCTGACTTAGTGAAGTATCTGTGGTCACATGCATATAGTTTTATGTGTTATGAAATATTAAAAATTATTCCCAAATATTTATATTAAAATGCTGTCATAAAATTGCCAATCCAGTCAATTACTCCTGCACACATTTTCAATTAATTTATGCAATGATATTTATATTTGAACATTTGAACATTGAAATTAGATATGATGAGAGACAAAAAATCAGGATCTCTTAAATCATAGGACATTATGATAAAAATAAAATGTTTATTTTCTTAGTTATAATGAGCAAGGCAGGATTATATCCAAGTGAGTGAATTTTGCCACTATGTAACTTACTACTATGCTAAAAAATATGTGAATTAAATCAGGAGCATATTACAGAAGTGACTATTGGATTAGCAAGCATTTACAAATTCCCCTTGTACCAAGTAAATAATATGCTAATAGCTTACTTAGTGCACATTCTGTAAGAACTATTTAGGAGTATATTTAAGGAGTATGGAGTATGAAGATGACTAGAATAAAAAGCCTAAGAAGAAGTCTGTGACATAGAAATGAAGGAGAAAATCAATCAAGAGTTTAAAAACCTGGAAAGCTGAGCTAACTCAATGTTATGAGCAGGATTTGGGAAGGTCCAACAGATGATGGTAGGCAACTAACAGGAAAGAAAACACTATTTTTCTGGGGAAGAGTCTTCAATATTGCTATCATTATTGTAGATGTGGTTAGTTACGCTATTAATATTACTGAGTTTGAACTCAAAGGGACAAAAAAAATCAGAATTTTGCGTAGATTAATTCTTTTAAATTGGATTTCAGCTAATACAAGCAATAGCAAATGATACCTTACCCCCAAATTGTGTTTAGTATTCTGCCCTTTCTCTGCCCTTTCTGTTTCCTAAACAGAAAGAGTTCTGTATGTATGAACGTATGATCTATGTCAGCATTTCAGTTGCAGAAATACATTTCTTCTCTAGTGGCTTCTTTTTTNAAAATATTTTTTTGCATATCAGATATAAGATAAAAATAATTTGAAACTAATCAAATGATGAGATTCATGTGATGAATCAATCTCATCTGTTTGTTTGAATCTCATCATTCCTCATTCAATCTTCAACTCTGAAAACCTATCACACAAAGGAGGTGAGCAGAGAAGTATTAGTCCTACAGCAATATATGTTCCTGCAGTTCAAGGTGGTATTTTCAAACAGCAAGCCACTGACTTAGTTACTGTGCATACATCTTTCACACGAGGAAACAACAGTCAAGTGGTTAAACCATGTATTTATCACGTTTCTGCTGCTTGGAGATTAATGTAAGCATGGTACCTATCAGCCATTATTACTGTATGATACTGTGAAACCAAAATCTGTTTGCCTTGCTTCTGCTGTTTCTCGCAATGAAATCCGAGTTTTTGCTTTGCTGAGTAAAATCTGAAACTGCAGTACCAATTAATCTTTTACAACCCATTTCTTTGGTCTAGTGCAGTTCCACCCTCCTTGCAGGTTCATACACCATTGAATTCTGTTTTGTGTTTGGGTTATTTCTTCTTTAGGAGGCAGGGGTGGCTTGTATGATATGATGCAATGAAGCACCATGGTGTGGGAAGATACTAGGAAGAAAAAGGGTCTTTGTAGCTTCAGTACACACTCCAAAAGAAAAGGGCACAATTCTATTCCACAAATACTATTGCCTAAACACTGAAAAACAGAGTTGATGCTCAAAAGAATAAATGTTGCTTCAGTAAATATGTTTGTGTAAGACCTGGTGTGCTAAAATACTTGCCAGTTTTACTTTGAAATTTCTTTTCTCCAAGAAAGGTGTTAGCCTTCTCTATAAATGACGGGCTATAAATTTGCACTTATTTTCCAAGAATTTCTTTGAAGACTGATTGTTAAAATAAATAGATACTTCTGCTTCATAGTATGCATGTTTATTCATATGCATTCATTTTTGAAAATTATATACTTTGAAGGTTCTGTGAGAGGTCAGTTCTGAAAGCATTATTTCCAATCACAGCTCAATCCTGCAGAGCTGAATTATAAAACATCTACTATGGCCACATTACCTTTGCAAAAAAAAAAAAAAATAGGGTTTACATAAGTATTTTAAAGACTAAAAGTCCATAGACAAAAATCAAATACAATAAAATTTTCTTAACCAATATAGTTCTTTCAAAGTAACAACTCCATCACTCAAAAATACAGCATAAAAATCCATCTTTCTCCTAGTAAGATGTAATTAATGTAATTTTTTACATTTTTTCAGCATGTTACTGGAAAAGGCAGATTACCACTTTACTGTCTGAGTTACTGATTAGCTACTCATCTGGCAGTGCTTAGACAAGGTTACTTAGAAGATATGTTAATATTTCAGTGCAGGGAAGGAGCTTCCCTAGTGCATTCTCAGGCAGCCTTACAAATGAGAACTACTATGTATACATATCCCTCAGCTCATTCTGTTTAGTGAGCAGACACCAACAGAAATGCGGAAGTACAAGTGTGACTTTCATCCACCAGAATAAAAGCTCAGTTAATAAATCCCCTGGCTAAAGCCTGTGGTATAACATATTCATGGCTAGCACATTAAAGCTGGTTTACCTACGATCAGCTCTCTAGCACCAGTAGCAACATACTTTTAAATGAAAGTTATTACATATATAAAGCCCATACAAGTCACTTCCCTTTTCACAAGACTGCTTCTAGAAGTTCTCAGATCTGTCTCTGTGTTGTGTGGCTGGTTGTGTTGCTGGAGGATGGACTGTTACCAGGTCAGTATCATTAACAAAGGCTTTGTTAATACTGGCACAGTAAACTAAAGCATGACGTTTTACTATAAAAGTTTGTTTCCTACATCTATTGTTTAATTATGAAGTTGTTTAGCAGAGGAACAGAACTCAGAAAATAGTGTTCTTGACTTGGTTCACTTCATAGTCTGGTCTGTATGCTGAGGATGGAAAAGAAACTGTACTCTAAAGGGGCAGGGGAGCGCAGAAGGGGGTCTGTTTACTGTATTCTTCTGTAAAGGGTTTCTCCATGAAGAGAATGCTATTCATACTAACATGGCCACTATTTGTATCAGGCCCTATTTCAAGGCTTCAATTTTTGCTTCTCACCATTACAGTAACTCCTGTAATATGAAAACACGGCTTCAGTGTTATTAACACTTTGGAAATGTGTAGTTGAGAATAAATGCCCTGTGAAGTGGAAATGTTAGCACAACAGACATGTAGTCCATCACAGCTGTAAATGGAAATGGAATTTCAAGGCTACATCTAAGGCAAAGAACATGGATCAGTGGTTGTCATTGTGCATGAGTCTGTTAGGTGGATTTATCAGAAACACTCAGCCAAAAATAACATTTGAGGAAATACATATTCTCTGCCTACTAATTCTGCTGAAAAATAAAATATATATATGTGTGTGTATATATATATATATATATATGTGTGTGTGTAAATATATATATACACACACACACATATATATATATATATATGTGTGTGTGTGTGTGTATATATATATATATACACACATATAAAACCTGGCTTCAAAATTTAAAATTGCTTTACTTTCAATTTTTAATACACTATGCATATTTACTTTGTATAGGTAGTTACCTGCCAATTCAGTGTTCTACTACTTTAATGTTGGACTCAATTACAAGCTCATTTTTTAAGATATAATAATAAGAGTAAATGTAAAATTTTATTTTATCCTGTAAGTGCACAGAAAAATCACTTTATAAGGTATAGAAACTGTTTTCTGGCAGTCTTTGTTGCTATATTGATGATCTTAAATGGATTCTATGTCCTACATAAATAAGAGTCATATCTCATTTGAAAGTTACAGAATCGGAATTCTTTTTTGTACAGTAATTTCACGATTACAAGCCACACCTGATTATAAGTCACACCTCTGGGTGTTGGCAACATTTCGGTCTTTGTCCATATACAAGCCGCAGCTGATTATAAGTCGCACTGTCGTTCACAGCAAGGACCCGCGTGCAACAAAGTAATGAATTAGTAACAGAATCACAGGATTGTGGGGTTTACTGTCTCAGTTCAGGGCCAGGCGGGCTCAGCCCGCTCGGGGCTGCTGACTGGATGCGGGGATGGAGCCCGCTTGCACCCACGGCAGCAGTGGGAGGGAGGCATGGAGTCCCCCACCTTCCCCCCCACGCGACTGGCATGGAGCCCGTCTCCACCCACCGCACAAGAGTAACCAATTTGTAACAATCGTGCAATCCCAGGTTTTACTGGCAGGTGCTCGGCTCAGCATCTCAGCTTGCACTTCCGGGTTGGGAAATTTCCGAACTTTTTTCATATATTGGCCACTCCTGAGTGTAAGCCGCATTTGTGGGTTGGGATTAAAGTTTTAGTCAAAATGGTGCGGCTTATAATCGTGAAATTACAGTAAGCTTAGACTCAGAAACCTCTCAATAACTTCTGAATTTCTTTTAGCATCTGCACATAAAGACAAATATATTGTTTTCCCAGAGCCAGAGAATCTTGATTTCATCACAGGCAGTAGTCAATGGGCTTCTCCCATAAAACTCCACATTCACTGCTGACAGCTCCACTGGATCTTAAAACTATTGCTTTAATATAAACAGAATTCAGGCAAATTTGTTTTCCAAGATTCTTTCATTGACTATTATGCATTAATCTTAACCATTTTTTAAAAGTATATTCTAATGAGTGAAAATCTGGGTTTCATTTTACTCTTTTCTCAGTTACAGCTCTTGGTTTGACTGTCCAGTCTGGAATTGTAGTAAAAACCTCAGGGAGTAGAATTTGATTAAGTTTTTTCTGGCTTGGCCAAGATTTCACTTAATATATTTTTTGTTGCTTTTTCTCTGGGTTTTCACCTTGCTACACAGGTGACATAAATGATAGCAGTCCTCTCACAACTCTCTGCTTGGTAGTACTACAGCTGTTTTCATTGAAAAAGGTGATGACTGGTCCATATTTGCCCTTTTATTGCTGTGGCTGGAAGAGTGACGACAACAACAGTCCAATTTTAAAAATTAAGGAATTTAGTCATGGCTTTAGGGAGCTGTCTGTAAATGGATTAAGCCTGGTTGCCTCAAACCATTTTTGACAGTTTTTTCAGTCTTTTTAAAGCAAAAGGCAACTGTAGCTTAATCCGGTTGATGCAGCACGACAATTTTATAACACATCTGACCTTCTGAAGAAGAATCACTATTTTGAGGAACGTAGATATAGGAGGCTCTGTTTTGCTATTTCCTCACTTACATTGCCTTCATGCTTGTAAGAGACAGCTGCCACCATAAGCAAGAATAATATATGACTATCAGATTAAGAAAATGCTGCTAGATTTTCACTCCTTTATCTTCTAATTCAATCTTTTTAAAGTTCTATTGCTTTCTGTGGAAATTATCCACTTCCGGCAATAGGAAAAAAAATGCATCTGAAATGAGTGATGTGCTTACTTAGAAGAAAAGGAACATGTATAATTTCTATATGCTTTTTCTATCTCCTTATCCATACATAACCATTCACTTGAAGAAAAGCTTTTTCAAACAGAAGTAACACCAATATTTGTGAAGATATTACAATAAAACAATGCAAGAACATCAGCAGCAGCAGGTGTGTCTACAGCTCTGCCAGACTCTTATGCTTTGCCTCTGCAAGTCCATCAAAGTGCCACTTCCCACTCGGGGGGCTGAAGTCATACACAGACCAACAGCTGTAATTATTTTGGAAAGTAATGGGGTTTAAAGTGTTTTTGCTAGGACTGAACATTTGGCTCTCACTTTTGGGAGGGTGGGAGTGCTAATGATTCATTACATTCACAGTACATCAGTTACAAACTACTTGTTAAAATGGATCTGACTTTAAAACCAGAACCCAGAAATTGGTATTAGTATGTGAAAAACCTGGGGCTTAAATTATGCTAACACATTTCATTCAAAGGGTAATTTTGCTTTAGATTCAAGGACATAAACTGGGGTAATTTTATAAAATTGAGTTTGTTGGATTTTTTGCATACGAGTATGTATAGAATATATTGGGAGGTATAGACAAGGTATGAGGGTATGGATAACATAACAAAGGTCTGGACAGGAGAGGAAAGCTTGTGAGAACAAGAATTTTGGGGCATTTATAGTGACAGTTGGTAAGGATAACTGACTATCAACTGAGTCATGTTATGAGGTGCACACCAGACTGACACACTATGCGGATGCTGCAGATTTAAGTGTGAATCCTCTGAGGCTTGATGTCATCAAGTCAGTCCAACAAACTAATCATTGTCCTCCTCTCCCATGTTTTCCCACCAGTTCAGGTTTGAAATGTGTTTTATGTCATAAATTCTCAGAAGTTTTCTTTTCCCTTCTCTTTTCTACAACACAGAGACTGCAGTTTGATGCAATACTCTGTCTGCAGTTGCCTTGACCTCCCAGCTGCCACACATACTTCTAATGCCTGTTCTTTCAACACAGTTTTCCCAGCATCATGTTGAACATTCAAGCATTACATCCATACAGCTTAAGTACTCTGGAAGGAGTGTCAGTTGTCAAACCCCATCACCCGTGATACCGAAATAACCAGCCATGCTGTCAGAAAAATTAATCCACAAACACCAGAAATTTATGTTCAAAAAGGAGACAGAGAAGTCCTTTTCTGCTTTACAGTAATTTTACAATTATACGCCGCACCATTTTGACTAAAATTTTGGTCCAAACCTGAAGTGCAGCTTATAATCAGGTGCGTCTTATATATGGACAAAGAATGAAAAGTTGCTGTTTAAGTTTGGAGGACAGGTGTCTGCTGAGAAAGGCAGGAACTTCTCCTTGAAATGGAGAATGTAAACCCCCTCCCTCCAAATTATTATAATTTTGAAATCAAGGGG
>PYHW01009486.1:13895297-13960888 GCA_013186435.1 Turdus rufiventris
GATACCTTTTATCACACTCTGTATTGTAACGTGCAGCTTATAATCAGGTGTGGCTTATATATGGACAAAGAATGAAAAGTTGCTGACATCCGGAAGTGTGGCTTATAATCGTGAAATTACTGTACTTGAATAAAGGGAGAGGCCATGGGGCATTCCCCTGAGATCGCTCAGATTTTTGGAGGACACAGCCTCCTTTTATCCTGTTTTCCCAGCCACATTTCCCTCTCTCTTCCCCCATGGGTTGAGGTACTTGAGAGGCACAGACCTCCCAAAATGCCTGATACCTGAGATTCCCCTTTAATGTGGAACCCTCCCTTTTAATTTTTAATTCTTATAGAATTTATGGGGTTTTTTTCCCCCATTGCTTCTTTCATCTTTCAGTATCTAATTTAATTTATCAGCAAACCTACAATTTGTTGGTAAAGGCAAATAACTTTTCCCATTCATCAATCAGTGGAATCCATTCTATTGTTTCTTATATCTCTCAGCGCTAGTCTTATCTACCAGCAGACCTAAAGCTTGTTTGTAAAGACAAATCCTATATTCCTCTCAATATGTTGCCAGGTACTTCATATCCTTGTGCTCTTGTAGTCAGGCAGGATGCTGTCGGAAACAGAGATGCTAGATGGGACACGACACTGCCATGGAAGGGGAAAGACTCCAGGTGAATGTTTTAAGACACCTCGTCTGGAAGCTGCATAGTTCAAACCTTCAGTGCCTTTAGAAAAACAACTTTTTCCTGGCTCTTGACTAAGCTCCTAGTGGTGCTGGCTGCCCGATCAGAGCTGGCTCTGGGCCCGGTAACCCTTGTAAGGGAAACGCGGCTTGTCCGGTGGCGGATCTTGTGGGGGGCAGGGACAGGGCTGGAGGGGTGAGAAGGCGCTGACCCGGCGGGACAGGATCTGGCCGGAGGGCACTGACCCCAGTGGACAGGAGCTGGCCGGAGGGCACTGACCCCAGTGGACAGGAGCTGGCCGGAGGGCACTGACCCCAGTGGGACAGGATCTGGCTGGAGGGCACTGACCCGGCGGGACAGGAGCTGGCCGGAGGGCACTGACCTGGCGGGACAGGATCTGGCTGGAGGGCACTGACCCCAGCGGGATAGGATCTGGCCGGAGGGCAGTGACCCAGCGGGACAGGAGCCAGCCAGAAGGCACTGACCCATTGGGACAGGAGCTGGCCGGAGGGCACTGACCCCAGTGGGACAGGAGCCAGCCGGAGGGCACTGACCCATTTGGGACAGGAGCTGGCCGGAGGGCACTGACCCCAGCGGCACAGGAGCCAGCCGGAGGGCACTGACTCATTGGGGCAGGAGCTGGCCGGAGGGCTCATCCCAGGGCTGATGGCACTGACCCCGGTGGAGACGGTCTGCGAGCGGAGAAGGGGCACTCGGTTCGTCCGTCCAACTTTGCCCCTCCCTCCTGACGCAGGCTGTGCCCGGTGGCATTCCAAACAGGGAACACCTAGCCAGAGCTGTGTCACTGACACGGCCCGCCCTTGGAGCCGAGTTCTTACGTTCTTGCAATCTGCGTGGTCTTGTCTGTGGAACCATGGAATGCTTTGACTGGAAGGTGCCTTAAAGATCATCTTCTTCCAAACTCTCTGCCATGAGCAGGGAGACTAGATTAGACTAGACCAGGCTGCTTACAACCTTATCCAGACTGGCCTTGAACACTTTCAGGAGAGTGACATCCTGTTTCTGGGCAAACTGTTCCAGTGCTTCACCATCTTCACCACAAAGAATTTTTGACATCTGATGCAAACCTCTCTCCTTTCTGTTTAAAGCTATGTTTGCTTTAAAATGCACTTCTCCAGCTCTCTTGTAAGCTGCTTTTATGTAAACAAAAGCCACAATAAGGTCATTCTGAAGCCTTCTCTTTCCAGGCTGAACAATCCCAATTCCCTTAACTTTTTATAGTTATTTGGATCTGTGAGGGAGAGGATTTAGATGCTCCTGTAAATTTGTGTTTCTGATGGGGAAGAAAACAAAATGCCTTAATTGGAATCACCTTTAAAAAATGCACTGTGGTAGTAACTGATGCACTTTCATGCAATGTAGAAATAATCCTGTATTTTTCCTTCAATATTAACTAGTGAATTAACAAATTAACTACTCTAATTCCTTCATATCCCTGTAAAAAAAAAATCATCAGCAACTTCACTATAAAATGTCAAATCAAAATCAGATATCAGATGTGCTTTTCAATCTTCAAGTAAATCTCAGCTTCTCTTATTCAACCCCATCAAATCTGTAGCTGTTCCATTTAATCTTATTTATGTTTCATTCCTTTTTTGATTTTTTATATTTCTGGTGTCTCTACTCTTTAGTGCATGCTTAAAAATCAGCTTCAGTGTCAGTAGGATGACACTTTTTCTGGTTTAGGCTTTAGTTATACATTGCACATAAGGCACATTGTAACAGGGATAGGCATACATTTCTACAGATCTTGGGAGTCTGTGCAATTGATTGATGATTCCGTTCTTCAAGTCCATCCTAAAGCCTTTAATTCGGATGTTATGCAACAGTAGTACCAGGAAAGAGGCAAATTTCCCTTGTCTGGAACATTAACACGTGATCAGAAACACCTAGAAGTCAGCAATCTGCTTAGAGGATCTTTTAACTCTGTGTGCCTTTCCCTCTGTTGACTTTGGACATGTCAGTGTGATCTCTGAAAATCCCTCTGCTAGCAGTGTGAAACAGTTCCCATTTTCAGATTTAAAAGTAGATACTTTATGAGATAGTCTAGAAAATATAGCTGGAAGAGACAGTTTGTGCCTGTCTAACTGTGGCACTCTATAACTGGATTATAACTGAATGCTGCTTAAATTGGCTGGCTTTCTGTAGCCTTATGGATGTGGACACGAATTCACTTAAATGAAACACTTTTAAACTAATTTCCCAGAGAACAGTGGTTTCCCTGAAATGAGAATGCCCCTGTTTGCTGAGTACACATCAGCCGTTGTAAAACACTCTCAGATTGCTTAGCTCCTATTTAATTTTCCTAGTTACTTTTATAGTTTTCTTCAGCCTAAGCCTATGCATCATGTATCTGATACTGTGTATTAATAGTATACTTATTTGCTCAGTAATTCATAAAATATCTTGGAAATAAGAGAGTTATGCATTAAAAAGAGAGAGAGAAAGAGAGACAGAATTTACAATACTTTCTGTATTTCTCTAAAGAGTTTTTCCAAATCCCTTTAATGACAATTTCCTGCATTTAGGTACTGTGTTCCATGAAATAGCTAAGCACAATGAAAGTGGTATTAGCTGTAGTCCTTTATTTGATGCTTGACCTGATTTAATTTACCATATAAAATCCTTATACAGTATCAGAACTATTTCAGTGTATATTAATTGTTACAGTAACTTTATTCTAATTGAGCTGTCCTGGAAGTAAGTTGAGTGACTCTACCTTGAATTGTAAGAGTTACCGTGTGAATAATTGAATTAGATAGCTGTTGTCATTAGCTAGGTTAGCTATCTAGTAACTGTTATTATAAATATTCATTATTAGTTTCTATCTTTTGCATTTCTGATAAATTTGCTTAAAATATAGTAATTAAGGACTTTATTTTTATTGATATCATAAAGGTGTAAGATCACAAGGAATGGAAGTGTTGTGTTTGCATAACTTCAAGTAATAAAATTTATATTATTAATACACAAGTACTATCTATAGTGAGATCTTATAAATCTTATAAATTTAGCTAGAAAACACATACTGTATTAAAGACATGAGTCACAGAAGCAGAGGTCTGACTGTGTTTCCCAGGACTACTTATCCAACACTGATGTATATGACAAAATATCAGTCCTTTCTCATGGTCTTTGTCAGTCCACTTCTCCAGCCTGGACTGCTGCATGAAGTGGTTGCCATTCTGCACAGAGCCTATGGCACAGTCACCTTCAGGAAAGTTTGCATGGGAGATTTCTTGCAACTGGTGCTTCTTGCAAGCATCCTGGAGATTCTCATGCTGCAACACCTCTGGTAACAGTGGTGTTTTGAAAAATAACAGCACCAGTAGTGTTTTGCTACCTTTCAGAATAACATTCTTAGAAAAACACTCCTAGTTTTACTTAAAGGATTAACACTTATAGATTTACTTGTTTAAAAACAAAAAGCAAATCCTGTAAAAGAATATTGTTAAAATAGTCGACTTTGGAAAATAATGAGCACATATATCATTTCTGTACATTTTGCCCTCCACCAGTTCCTATAAAGACTTTTAAATCTAGAACAGGATTAACACTTAACATGAGCATCCTGGGTGATTTAGTTTTAAATCTGGTTGTTACCTATTTATCCTCTATTACACAATCAGAGGTAGGAAGGCAGCAATAGAGGCAGTGAAGTTAGCTGGACCTTCTGTGTGAAAAAGCCAAAATTCTAAGGATGTTAGGCTGATATATTTTTTGTCACCTGATTCTAATTTGCATGGTCAGGACTAACTTGTTCCAGCTAAAGTTTTCAAAACAGTAAATATTTTAGTACTGGAAGAATTTACTAGTGGCAGGTAATAAACTTTTTTAAATGGGATTTTTCAGTATTTCTCAAGGTGTTTGGGTCCACACTGATGTCCTTGATTGTTGGCCTCATTGATTTAATAGTAAGAGAAGTCTTGTTTTCCATTGTCAGTTCCACTGTACCAGTACGGAGCTCCAGGCCTGAGTGAGGGCTTGTACTGACAAACTAAAACTGCTGGTCAGTGTCTCAAAGAGGTTTTTGTTCTTATTAGAATGTAAAGGAAGAAAGCAGATGGGTATAGATAGGTAGAAGAAAGGAATGGTGGAATTATGAGGAAAAAAAGCATCTTGATGGCATTATTTGGCATGAGGGGCAGTTGACACAAAACAGCAGCAGTCTTCAATTTAGCAGTTTTAGATAGATCACAGCAACTGGAACATAAAAGCGTAATTTTGACAAGAATGGCATAGCTTTGCCACACAAGAAACTGCAGTAGAGCTGCAAATGTCAGTTTAAAGGTGAAGGGACCAGATAAGTAACTTCTCAGGGATGAGTCAGAAATGAGATCAGAAAATAGCTTGTAAAGTGTTTAGACCCTAATGCAAACAGATAATTTTTGGCACATTGGAAAAGGAGTAGCCATAAGAGGGATGTTATGTATAATGCGAGCATACAGAGACTAAGCAAGTTATGGAGATCAGGTCTATATTAATTTTTTCACGAAGTTTTAAAACTATCTTGTTATCTATTTTCTTGGTGGAAGTTATGGTTTGGTTTGTACCAATTGCCAGATCCTGCTGCCATGAAGCACCTGCTGGGTATATTCTTACTCAAGCCCTGAAATTGTTTCTAAGAAGTATCTAATAAACATGTTTCTTTCTACCTTAATGATGCTTTTGTAACTTTTACTGGAATTGCATTGATGCTTACAGGTCTCCTACTGATCGGGTTAACACATGTAATAGTTCATAAGAGGAGCTATTTATTTTCTAGATTTGCCTGTGCAAGCCTGAACTATTAGGCTCTGCAAATCGATGCTAACAACATGAAAAGAAAAAGCAATAGGCTTTAAACCATAAAGTAAGTTACACTTAATCGATATAAACAATAAAATCTAGGGTCTTTTGGGCAATATTTTGAGAAAAATTAGAAAGGCCATGCCTCCATGTTAGCCAGGTGAACAATTTAAAGTTCTTTGGTGTCTTTGTTTAAAGATACTAATGGATAGGGCTGTGTTGCTATTAAACAGCTCTGACTGAATTCAAGGAAACTCTAAGAATAAAACTGCATGTTTAATGTTTATTTGTGACTTCTGAAGCTAAATACAGGAATTCCTTGTAAGTCATTATGTCTTTTTCATAATTTCCAATAAGAGAAATAATAGCAATACGGGGTATGAAATAAAAGAGAAGTATACAGGTTGTGCAGGTATATTCAGTGAAATAATGGAATAGTTCAGGAAATGCTCAACAATAAAAAAGTCCATGAAGGCTGTTATAGAGAGTTTTTTAAAGGTCATGCTTGCATTTAACTTGGTGATAAAAGAATAAGCTGCTTTTCCTAGATACTTTATCTGAACATCAAAAACACAACTGGAAAGAAACCATAAAATCAATAACATCCTTTTGTTTTGTTGACATTATGTGGATGGAGCTACATTAACTGTAGCAAAAATATCCCTTTTGTGTCAGTGAGTTCCAAGAGACAAAGAAGAAGAAAGAAATGAATACACTGCCACTTAAAGAGTAATAGCTTAAAAAATAATAAGCATCCTGTACTGCATTTTATTTTATTTTATTTTAGTTTAGTTTATGGGAAAGACACAGTCCTTTCTTGTGGACCTTGGACAAAAATGCTTCACTTTTCTGCCTGTACCTTGTATTCTTCAGATTTGACATCACACTGAAACATGACATCTGCAAAACACTAATTTAAATTTTATTACTAGTGCTTTAAATTTGTTTACGCTTGAACTTGGCATTCTCTTTTAAATCTATTGGTATCTATTATCCCTTACTCTTTCAACCTTCTTACCAGTGGTGGGATTTTTGAGGATGGTACTGTGCAGGGCCAGTAGTGGGACTTGATGATGCTTGTGGGTCCTTTCCAGCTCAGCTTATTCTGTGCTTCTGAGTTAGAAAGACATGTCAGGGCAGACTGAATTTATGTGTGCAGATGCACAGTGATAAACAACTTTCTGGTCTCAAACCTTTAAATGATAGTGCGTACCACAGGTTTTTTTTCTTCTTAACATCTCACCGCTGACTACCTTCATGTATTTTGTTGCTGCAGATGTCATGAACTTGAGTGAGTGGTTCTGAATATTTATGCATATTCGAGTCTTTAATAGAATGTCCTTACACTAGTCTATTTATAATGATAAAAAATGCTAATCTGATTATGAAGTGCTTCTCAATAGGTATTTGTCACTGCCCAAGTTGACTAGGACAGTGAAATCCTTTGTAGTTTATATGTAGGGAGTATAAACCAATGTTTATGTAAACAGCAAAATAAGAAAATTATAAACTCAGAGGCTAATTTTGGGAGCAACTCAGAGCTGTTAAAGATCTTAGCTGAATTATTTGCATCTAAAATAGTAAACCGAATTAATCAGAATTATTTTAAATCATGAAGAAGCCACAACTGCTCTCATTTATCTTGGAGAGAAAATATGAGTGAAGGGAAAATTACTGTTAGTCTTTTTCAGGACATCACCAAGTGTGAGGATCTAAGGACATACCCCATTGCTGCACTCATCTGTGGGAATAATGATCTAAGATGCAGTGGTAATGAGCTCACCCTGACAACCTTTTCCTTTTGAGTAACAGATGTCTGTAAATTTCTAAAATAATTTCAAATATGAGCTACTAATCATATGGAATGTGCTTTAGCTATGTATTAGAACTGAAGCATTTGGGAATTTGTTGTACGATGATAAAAGTTTTTATTTTCACATACATAACTCAGAAACAGTTTTGGTAGGTATGAGATTCATTTGTAGTAGATTAGGTAAATACAATCCCTGGTTCCAAGAAACACTTATGTTTTGGCCTTGTCCTTCACTGTTGAGTAGTGTTCTCTTACCCCATCCAAAAGCTCATACCGCTTAAGTAATATATTATAAAATATCACTTTATATTTAAATATAAAACAAAGTGTAGAAAACATTAGGAACTTTGATGAAATAAGTTTAATCTATTTCTGCTGGAAGGATAATTTGGAATTCAAAAGAAATATGACAGAACTGTTTGCTTGCACTCCAAATTTATCGATGAAACAGCAGAGAGCAAAATTCCTTTAGGAATACACTTCCTTCAGCATATTCTTCCTCTGTCACATTGTGGCTGTATAGGCAAGCATCTCAAGACTTCTCTTGTGTTGATTCTGTTGATTAAAAATATTGTAATCTGATGTCCTTCTTAGTAATAGGTTTCATTTTCTGACAAAGAGAATTGCACAGACCTCCTTATCATGTTAAAAAATATGACAACAATTTGAGGTTTTTTTTGCTTTGCCCAAACTTTGCTTTTTTTCCAGACCTGATGCAGGACTCATGGCTGATGGCTACTGTAAGCCACTAACGGTATTTGCACCAACAAAACCTAACCTTTTTAGCAAGTATATCATATTCTGCTGGAATGCTAGGGAGATACATTTCTTCTCACATTCTCTTCCATTATGAATTTCTTCTTCCACCTAACAGTTTTGCTAATAGTAAAGTTTTTCTCATAATAAGCAAGCAGATCTTACTTTATAAAATTCACTTCCCTAGCAGACTCAACCAGGAACTTCCTATATTTTTGTTTATTGGAGCAGATATAAATGGAATATTTGGTCTCATCCCAAACATAACATTTTGCTCTTCTGCTTACACTGAGGACTGTCATTCGAGTACCACAGTCTTTGGTAGTGCAGTGTTATGGAACACTTGAGTAAGATATGTCTTTTATTTTCTCTGAGAACTTGCCATCACTGCCATATTAACTTTAGCTGCAAGTCATATTTTGCCCCAAAATTATTCTCCCGTAACTGGTGATTCAAGTCAAATTGTGCCCCAAAATGGTTCTTTTTTCATGAAGAAAACATAGAAGATTTGAAGGTAAGACTTTGAACAGGGAACCTGAGAACCATTTTTAATCACATTACTTCTAGATAAATGTGATTCCTAGGTGAAATCCTGAGCTGAATTTCAGAGATCTGACTTCTGGTCACAGTTGTGGATAAGCAAGGTATATGGTATCGATTTCATAACTTATTTTCTCCCTCTGTCTCTCTGTTCCAATACAGATACTTTAGGTTGTGGACTATGTCTTAATGCAATGTTCTTTGGTAAGTGTCAGTAGAAACTTGAATTCAATTTTTTAACTTTAGCATTTCTATAGTATGTATAATTAATCCACCTTAAACCAGCTAGTGACCAAGCTTCTGTAGAAATGTACGAATCCATTAAAAATTGTGTTTGATTTTTTCATGAAATGTAATTGATATTTCCCGTTGCCTCACTTTGTATTTCTTCCACTTGATCTTCATCTGTAAAGAATTACAGAATTTTTGGCTGGGTTCTTTTCATGTGACAATACTCCACATGTTAAGGATGGGGAGCTGGAAGGCATGATGAGGACACTTGCCAAGAATAATTCGCTTCTACTGTGTGGAGCAGCTCAAATATTGTATTACAGTATGCAATTTGGGTGTGCATATTAACTGTAGTTTAAAGAATTTAATTAATCTGCAGCAGTAAGCTGAGCTTCCTTTGGGCTGTTTCCCTATATATTTACTGAGCAAGCTACATGCAGCACTTGAGGAAGAGATTGTCATTTCCAGCTATGGGCAGAGTTCTCTTTGGAATATGAAGAAATTAATCTGAATCTTTTTCTTTCCATTTTTTTTTTCTAATGACTGTCATATTATGCCAGTCATTCTTGTGGCCTTCTATTAAATCTTAAAACCCCTTTGCTGGCACATGGAGGTAGATGGCAAGAGTAGTTGTGGAGCTCTCTGTGAATTGGTAAAAGAATTGTTATATCCTTATATACATGCTATTTATTAAACTTTAGCAGTGTTCTCAAAAGCAGGCTTCTGCCAGTTCAGATTTGACATCTCTAACATGTAGAGACATTAGATTTTTTTTTGTCAGTTGAATCTGTCTGGTTTTCTTGTCTCCAAACACTTTTATGTGGTTCTCCTACCCTTTATCTCTACATATTCCTTTAGACTGTGCTCTGACAGTTTTCTCCTTCAGCTTGAAGGGGTGGGAGAGGTAGAAGGTGCATTTCTCCTTATCCTCAAGCAAAAGCCCAAAGACTTTCAATTACTTAGGTCTTTACCTATCCTTTGCTTTGTCAAAGCAAAGATCATCTGAATCCCAGAAGTTGTCAGAATTTTTCAGGATTCTGTAGAAATAATTCAGGTTGGACAGGGCTCTAAACAACCTGATGCAGTTGAAGATGTCTTTGCTCATTGCAAGAGGTTTGGACTAGACAACCTTTAAAAAGGTTCCTTCCAACTTGAGCTGCTCCATGATTCTATAAATCTGTGAAGCGTCTGTGTAAGGAGGTAAAAATACACAATTTTGGTGACTGTAAGGTGCATGTGTTGCACTTCACTGCACCATCCCAGAGGAGAAAATCAGATTGTCTTATTTTTTGCACAGCACATACCTTCCTGCTGTGAGCTCTGCAGCACACAGTACACCATCACAGCCTCATTCCTGTGACTATTCATATCAGACACTTCAGGGTGCCCCAAGCTGCAGTTCACCAGTGCCTGGCAAAGAGGGCCATCTGCACTCAACCAAGCTCAGGGACTGTTATTTTTCTTTGAGAAACAAATGTTGTATTGACAACGAACTGTTTTAAGGTTTGTGTGAGATAACTTGGTAGATTATGTAAAACACTCATTTTCGCCTTTCACATTTTTTTACCTTGACCACTTATCCAAACTTATTGGAACACATGGCTTCTCCTGTTTGTTGGACTAACATTACAGATTTATCTTCTTATTCCTGAGTTTGAATTCATTTGTACAAACAAATGTAAGCAACGGGCCACATCCTCACATACAGTAAATCAGTGTGCCACTATTAAAATCTGATACCTACCTATTGGCTGAGATGCAGACAATTGTTTTTCTATTATTTCCTTTGCAGAGATGTACTGTGCTTTAAAGGATAAAGTGCTAAAAAGAAAGGTGACCTTTACACTGGACCTAATGGAATTTAAATCAGAACACTCTTCTGTATTTAAGGTTAAAATATTACGACACCCATTAAGAAGCAATCTAGAGATCTACAATAGTTGTGTCACAGAGGTTAAGAGAATTTACCGGGTAATGAAAGCCTGATTTAATGCTTTTTATGGCAGAAGATTCAGATACTTGTTCTAACTTGCTATGTGTTTATTTTTAATGAGTACACACTTCTTTTAAAATAATCAGTTTTTAATTTATTCTGATCATTAGCGGTGTCTCTCAGAACTCAGAACGGGGCCTAATCTTGTTCAATATCTTTATTGATTATCTGAATTAGGGGATTGAGTGTACCCTCAGTAAGTTTGGGGACCACATCATGTTGGGTGGTAGTATTGGAAGGCTTTACAGAGGGGTTTGGAGAGATGAGATAGATGGGCTGATACTGACAGTATAAGGTTCAACAAGCTCAAGTGCTCTGTCTTAACCTGGAGCCACAACAACTCCAGGCAGTGCCACAGGCTGGGGCAGAATGGCTGGGAGGGACCTGGGGGTGCTGGTGGCAGCAGCTGAACATGAGCCAGGGTGTGCCCAGGTGGCCAAGAAGGCCAATGGCATCCTGGCCTGCATCAGCAATAGTGTGGCCAGCAGGAGCAGGGCAGGGATTGTCCCCCTGTCCTGGGCACTGCTGAGGCCACACCTTAAGAGATCAAAAAAGAAAACATAACCTCCGCTGTCATTTTGCAACCTCTATTCATCACTCCTTCTATCACTCCTAAGTACTGTGTGGAGTGACTCTCCAGGGAAATTCTTGTTTGTTGCAGGCAGTGGGACTTATGCACAAGAATTCCTCGGAGCTGGGGTTTTAGCTGATGTTCTTTTCCTATTGAAAAGTTTTATAATCTAATGACTATTCTTCAGTTTATAACCCTTTCCCTTTTATAAAATTCCCTATCTCGTTCTGGAGTCTGACCAAATTGAGCAGCTCCTCCTGTTTTATACCTAATATTCTTTTTCAATCAGTTCCTATATTCTTCATTGAATTTCATTATCTACTGCAATGACTTTCAAAATAATCAAAGAAAATGTTAATCATAGCTATATTTGGTATTTTTTAGCTCCTCATATGGGGGACTTCCCTCTAGCAAGTACAATAAACTTGATGTTCATGCTGCTGAACACTAGTGCCCACCAAACCTGCTCTATCACTCCCCTCAACTAAACAGGGAGAGAAAAAACAACAAAAGGGTCACAGGTTGAGATAAGGCCAGAAAGATATTACTCACTGGTTACCATCACAGGCAAAACAGACTCGTCTTGGAAAAATTGGTTTTGTTTATTAATGATCAGATCAAAGTAGGATAAAGAGAATTAAAACTCAAATCTTAAAATCTCAGAATCTTAAAGTCACCCTTCCACCTTGTCCCCTACTTCCTGTACTTAACTTTTTTCCCAGTTTCCTCTGTCTCTTCCCCTCCAGTGTTGTTGGGGCCTGCGGAAGGAGGTTACGGTTAGTTCATCACACATTGTTTCTGTCATTGCTTCTTTCTCAAGACTGGACTACTTCACCTGCTCCATCACGTGATGTCTTCCACACAAGACACTTCTCTGTGTACTCCTCCAATGTGAGCCCTTCCCACTGATTGCAGCTCTTCACAAACTGCTCCTGTGTCACTTCCAGGGGTTGCAGTCCTTCAGGTGCAGCCTGCTCCAGCATGGGTGCCCCACAGGGTCACAGGTCCCTGCTGGGACCTTACTCCAGCCCAGGTTTCCTGTGGGGTCACAGCTGTCTCTCAGGCACCCAGCTGCTCCAGCATGGGTCTCCTCCCTGGGCTGCAGGGCCACAGCTGCCTCACCATGGGCTGCACCAGGAGCTGCAGGTGAGCCTCAACTCTGGCCCCTGGAGCACCTCCTGTCCCTCCCTCTGCACTGACCTGGTTCTGCAGGGCTGATCCTCTCACGAATTGTCACCCCACTCTCTTCTGGCCACAATTTGTTTCTGCACAATAACTTTTTTTCCCTCTCAGATACAGTATCCCAGAGGCATTGCCACTGCCAATAACAGACTCAGTCTTGACCTGTGGTGGGTCCATCCTGGAGTTGCGCGGCACTGGATCTTTCAGACATGGAAGAAGCTTCTGGCAGCTTCTCACAGAACCCACCCCTGTAGCCCCCACTACCAAAACCTGGACATGCAAATCTAAAACATACCTCTTTTTAAGGACCTGTAGCATAAGTCTTTATTGCGCAAGTCCCCAGTAGAGACTAAGCTGGTTGAAATGAAGGGATCAACATGTTTTCCCTGGAACTTCCTTTTCCTATCCGACATTCATTGCCTATCTATCTTATCTTCACAAACTGAATAAGCTTCTTTTGCAATGAAAAGGATTTGGGTTGTCCTCACTGGAGATATTTTAGATTTGCTTCTTTCAAGAAGAATGTCACTTACCTACCTATTGTGAATCATCTTAATCTGTTCTTTCACTGTCTTTATCAGCCCTATTTAAAATTATTTACTAGTTTACACAATACCTGATTTCAAACTATCACTTTCCTCTTGCCTGTTAGTCAGTCTCTCTTCCCTCAAAAAATAATTGGAATTAGTGCATTTTTGCACAAGTTTAAAGATGAACTGCTGTCTGTAAAATATATGACATATAATATAGCTTAAAATTTTTAAGTATCTTATTTTCCAATTCATGCATTTTAACTGATGACTGATAACATTTTAAATGCCTATGCTTCTCTGAAAAATTTTGAAAGACTTGTATTTCTGTTGGGTGAACTGATTTCACCAGCGACATGTCAAGGAGCTCTGCTCTAATCAGCTCTAATTCTTCAGGAGAAAAGTGGTATTGGCCCCTAGATCTCAAGACATCTTATTTTGATTTTAAAATGCAATTTCTGGAAATGATGAAGTTCACTCATGAATTTCATTACTGGGAATAAAGTGGTTGCTCTTTTTTTTTTCCTTCTTANGGAGTTTTGATAACTTCCATGATTCAATTTTGTGTTTTGTATTTTCAATCATATTACATGGGTTGGGTTTTTAAAATTTCTGTTTTGATTTTTACTTATTGTGTTCTTTGTCTTTTATATTGTCTTGTGGTTTGACAAAAAGCAAAATGAGAAAAAAAATGTACTGGTCGTTTGAAGACCTAGAATGAAAGAAATTTCCTGTTTATCTGTATCAGAAGAACATCAACAGAAAAAAAAAACAAAACAAAAAAAAAAAAAACCTAGGGGAGAAGACCCAGAGTTTTGATGCATTTTTACCATCTAATCCTGAATATATCTTTTGAGAACTTCTAGAATAATATTTTGAATATATTTATAAGCAGATAGGCTAAAACCAAGGAGATTGTAAAAATATTTATGACAATAGTAAAAGTTCCATTAGAATTACCTAACTAAAACCCGTTTATCCACCATCTTAGTCTTATACCTTGTAGGCAAAAGGATTATTCACTTCTTCAACACTGTCACAGAGAAGTATGGAATTTTACAAGAGATGGAGGAGATGATCTGTACATTTTTTAGAGTAAGTGTCTGTGTAGATTGAGCACATATTCACTGGGAATAATCAGTCAAGTGTATCCATTCAGACAAGAATTCCACATTTTTTCCATTGTCATTAGTAGGGCATGAGGGTCCAGTGATAAGGAGCGCGCTGCTAACCCAAAGGCTGGTTCAGACACCACTTCATCTGGGAAGAAACTTTTAAATCTAAATAAATATTGAAACTAAAAGAGATTTTTACCAATTGCCTGTGTTCTTAGTTTAGGGAAGAGTGCAAAAGTATAGGCTCCCTGTACAATGTAAATACAACCCAGCTAATTGTATATGGAGGGAAGAACCTTTCACAAAAGGAAAGAAGGAAACTCCATTCATGCTACTGCCCTTTCTTCTGCTCTCAGGAATGAAGGTGATTGAAGCTGTGTGTTCTTGTATTTCTTCTTTTGCTTTGTTTGAAAGAAAGAATTCTCCCTGCTAAATAGCTGAGGCAAGGCTGAGACCTTTCCTCTCTCCTTCAATATCTGAGATTGTGAGATAAAGCCTCTCTCTATCCTCTCACTCCTTCCATTAGTTAAGTTAGTTTATCTTATTAGCAATACCATGCATCTCTGTTTGAAATTAGAATAAGCACCAAAACCAGTTGGACATTTTAGAATGCTTCCCTTAGGAAATAAGTGTGCATTACCAGCAGCCACCTATCAACTTTTGAAATCACTAACCACTGCCAGCTAAATCTGAGAGCTAGGTTGTGATTTATTAAATGTATTAGTTATAAACCATGCAAAAATTTAGAATTTATAGAAGAGATCATTAACACTGTCTTTAAACACACAAACAAACAAAAACCCACAACATGCAGTTTGAGCACATTTCTTGTTAGACACCAAAGGATTTATATGAAGAACAGCCAAAGTAAATGGCTTAACTCTTGAAAAGCTTTCATTCAGTTTTCCCACTTTGCTGGACACCAGGAATTCTACTCAGGTCTTTTGGCAAACACAGATTAAGATTTTTTAAACTTTGGCATTTATATTTTTTTAATATAGTGTGAGCTCAGTCTGCACCATTGAGTGTCAGGAAGCTCAGCAGTCAAACACAAAAAGACACAAAAGCTTAAGGAAGTTATTTGCTTTGGTACTTACAGATCACTTTATTTTTCTTTTATTCCACAGTGACATCTGAATATGTATTTGTAAAGTTTCTGATGGATACTCAAAACCAAACTGATGTCATAATATTCTTTCTCAGATGGAAATCCCAATTTTCTCATTTCAACTTGATCTATGCAAGTTTCAGTTGATAATAAACATTTTGTTACAGAAGAGTTTGTAGATTTTGGACCTATTGACATCTCAGGCAAAACCAATATTAATCTGCTTAAAAGTGAAGCTGATGATTTCTAATGGGCACTTTTAACAAAAACTTGAACTGTTTCTTTGTGTTTCGATTATATACTTAAGACAGCAGGAAAACAAACCTCGACTTGGTGTTTTTAACAGTGAAATTTTACATATTTACTTTTAGTGATTTGTACCTCTTTGAGTTCATCATAACATCTATATAATATACACAAAATGAGCTCTTCAGCAAAATCCTGATGGTAACAGTGTAATGTCATTTGATCCCTGCTAATAGGGACTATTACAGAATTGCAAACATGACAGCATGGCCATATGAGCCACCCTCTATTTTGCAAAAATGGCTTTTATTTTTTCAATTGCTAATTTAATCACAAAATGGTTGAAGCTGAAAGGGACTTCTGCAGGCCACATAGTCCAATCCCCCTGCTCAAGCAGTGCCAGCTATAGCAGATTGCCTAGATTATATCCTGACGACTTTTGAAGATTTACAAGCATAGACATTCCGTAGAACAACCTGTGCCAGTGTTCAGTCACCCTCACACTGAAAGTTATGCAGTGTTTAGAGGGAACATCCTGTAGTTTAGTTTGTGCCTGTTGCCTCTGATTCTGCTCCACTTTGTAAATCATTCACTACTCTCATTTTGTTGAATCAATAGCAGTATCCTTCTTGGAAAGAAACTTGTTTACAGCTTCAGGGAAAACTGATTTGAGGATATATCCTCTCCACTAGAAGAAACATTTTTTCTATTATACAAAAAGTAGAATAAGAAAGCAACTTGAGCAACGGGTCCGTTACTGAAGTCCTTGTCCACATGTGAATAGAATTGATACAATTCTCTCATAACTGTTGTGAGAAAAAGAGATTTGAAAAAGAAACAGACTTTTTCTCAAAATCAAGTTTGTTCATGAAAAGGAGGCAATAAAAATACATTAGAAGGACATTGTACTACTTGAGCTACTTGAAAATCAAGAGGTTCCTTCTTTTTCTTCATTTTGGGCAAGGTTGATTGCTTGATAAAAAGGCTTAAAGGCTTGTTTATTTTTGCCATTGAGTAAGTGACAGTGGTTCTTCTGGCAAATTCTTACAGGCAGTGGAGTAAGGAATGTGTTAGTGCTTTGCCAGATTGGTCAGAGAGGAAAGGAGCACTGGGTAGAGATGAGTGGTAGCAAAAGAACATTCATTTGGCCTTGCTGGATATTTGACAATACCAAAGAGTGGATTTAAACACTCACACTGCAAAATTTTGGTGTGCTTTCCATTGAGGCAGTAAATTATTTAAATATACTGTCTATGCTGAAAGCATGTTTTCCTGCTTGGCTTCAACTGAAGATACTTTTTTTGATATTCTGTCTTACTATGGCATCTCAAGACTGTTTAGATAATTTGTAAATACTTCATACATAAATTCTTCTAGACTTTGGGAGAAATTATATCGGTATGAGTAACTTTGTTCCAGAGCTTTTTTTCAAGAAATACATAAAACGATTAGAGGAATAAAAAGCCAGCGTAATTTAGCAGTCCCACACAGAGAAACCGAGCCACATAGTGAGAGCATAATGGTACAGTTCTTTATTTAAAGGAATCAGAAATGTTTTATTTACTCTAAACTAACTGTTATAGGCCTGTTTCAAGAGCTTAGTTACTTCTTCCTAGGTATCTGCAGTGTTCCTGTTACCTGGTTTCATAACAATATAAACACATATTTTTCATCTTTTTGCCCCTGACACGGATTCTTAGTATACAGAGATACTGTCACATGAGATATTTGGTTTGTTCTAAGACCATGAAAGAAAGAAAAAATTATTTCAGGAATGAAAATTACTTTTTTTCCTAGATCCTCATTTAATGTGTGTTTTATTCACACAATTCTTTATGCACATCTTTTTTATTATGCAATTATAATCCAGTATTTTGACAAGTTGAGCATAACTTATAAAATTTATCATTTTCCTCCTATTATACCCTGAAATTTTCTACTTTCTCTGTTCAAGGAGATAAGGCAGTTTTCACAACCTAATGCTACTGCTGCTTGTATAAAGCAGTATATCCTTGTGATTTGGACACAGTCTCTGTATATGTAAGGCTACTAACAGGTACAAGGAAATTTTCTTTACTAGGAGAAGAAACTTGGAGAGATTCCTACCATGGAAAAGCTGAGTGTTATGAGTGAGACCATAAAGACACTCACTGAGAAACCTGTTGCAGCTGAGTGGTCTTCCCAAATGCTCATTCTAAAAAAATCTGATTGAGAATATTTTGGTTTACCTGTGATTGTGGAGAGATGTGCATATATTTATACATGTTGAACAAAAATATCTTTCATAATTTCATTTTTTCAAGAGTAAGAAATGTGAATGCTTGACAAAGATAGCTTTTTAAATCACAATATATGTGATTTTCTCACTAAGATCTAAAAAAAAAAAAAAAAGCTGTAAGAAAATGGATGCTATTTCTGTGCTGAATAAGAGCTAACATAGCTATAATTAATAGAAACTATCAATATTGACTAAATATATCAGTTGCTTCAATTTTAGGTCATCAGTTAAGTCTCTAAGTATGAACATCTTCATTTACAGAAAAAGATTGTGATTTGTACCACTGAGGATTTTTGTGAAATGGTAGTTGTAAAAAATCTTGGTTCTGTAACTGTTGCTGCAAACTTCAAGCTTACAGTAGACTGAAGAGCAAAAAGATGGTTGGAAAACTCAGGGATGATGTCCAGGGCTTGAATCTCACAGTAGATCATGGAATCATAAAATGGTTTGGGTTGGAGGGTTATCTACTTCCAAACCCCTTCCCATGGGCAAGGCCACTTTTTACTAGACCAGATTGCTCAGAGCTCCTTCCAGCCTGGCTTTAAACACTTCCAGGGGTGGCATCCACAACTTTTTTAGGTAACCTGTTCCAATGCCTCAGCATCCTCACAATAAAGACCTCCTCCCAATACCTAGTCTAAACCTACTTTTTCTTTTAGTTTGAAGTCATTCCCCCTTGTCCTGTCACTACATTTGCTTATAAAAAGTCTCTTTCCATTTTCCTTGATGGTTCCCTTCAGGTACTGGGAAGACACAATTAGATTACCCCAAAGTCTTCTCTTTTCCAGGCTAAATTATCCCAACATTTGGCTCTCTGGGCTGGGAGTGCCATGGCTGGGTCCTGTCCAGCCTCTCACCCACCAGAACCCCAAGTCCTTCTGGGCAGGGCTGCTTTTGGTCTGTTCATCCCCAGCCTGTGTTGATACCAGGGATGACCTCAACCCAGGGGGACAAGCACAAGCACAAGCACTTGGTCTATTAAATCTCATTGAGTTCCCACAGGCCACTTATTCCCAGCTTGTCCAGGTGCCTCAGGCTGGCATCTCATCCTTCAGGTGTGTCTACAGCACATCTCAGCTTGGAGTTTTCTGCAAATTTTCTGAGGGTGCGCTCGATCCCTTTGTCTATGTCTATGATGAAGATATCAAATAACTCTTGTCCCAGTACAGAACCCTGAGGGCACCACTTGTCAGTGATGTCCACTGGGACTCTGAGTCCCTGACCAGGACCCTCTGGATGTGGTCATCCAACAAATTTCTTATCCATCCAACAGTCCACTTCTCAAATCCTTCTCTCTCCAGTTCAGAGAGCAGGATGTTGTGAGGGAAAATGTCAAAGGATTTGCACAAGTCCAGGACATCCACACCCCTTCCCTTGTCCACTGATGCAGTCAATCCACCACAAAAGGCCACTGGATTGGTCAGGCAGGACTTGACCTTGGTGAAGCTGTTGCTGATGCCTCAAAACACCTCCCTGTCCTCCATGTGCCTTAGCACAGCTTCTAGGAGGATCTGTTCTGTGATATTCCCAGGCACAGAAGTAACACTGACAGGTCAGTAGTTCACAGGGTACTCCTTTCTACCCTTTTTAAAGACGGGCCCAATGTTTCCCTTTTCCAGTCACAAAGAACTTGACACCTGATTGCCATGAATTTTCAAATATCATGGAGAGTGGCTTGGTAACTACACTGGCTGTTTAGCTGAGGACTGTGGGATGTATCCCATTGGGTCCCATAGATATATCTATGTTAAAGTTCCTCAGGTAATCACAAACCTGATCTTTGCTTACAATGGACTTCGCTATTCCAGTTCCCATCCACCTGTCCATCTTCTCAAGAGGTGTGCAAAAAGCAAAATGAAAATTGTGGCAACAATTTGTTGAGTACGTCAGCTTTCTTTTCATTTGTTGTTAGCAGTTTATTTTTAGCATGGTTTATCAGGGGGTACACACCTTCACTGACTTTCCTTTTCTGGTTAGATCTTCAGTTAATTTAGAATAGTCTGAAGGTTTTCAGAGTTTCTTCCAGCAGCCAGCAGCTCCAAAAGACAGTACACATGCCAAGACTATCTGGATCACATCACTGCTCAGCAGAGCTTCTGTCTTGCCTCCAAGACACTCCCATTTTAAGGCAAGTGGTCAAAGCCCTTTGCTGTGTGCTTGCTGAGTCAACTCTTTTCCAGTCTCTTTGCATCACTTAGATGATCTCAACTGATCAGACAATAATGAAGAATCTGTACTTATTTTTTGATTTTGCTGAAATTCCTGAAAATACTGCAAAGATTAGTACAAATACACTTGAGTGCTTTTGTACTTGCGTAGAAAAGTGTACTATTGCTTTTTGTTCTCCAGGAACAGCAGAACAACGTATATGAAAATCATGACTAACCATTACGTAAAGTGGACACTGTACATTAATATTGTCATATAGTAATCTTTTCCCTTCAAAATTTTTGAACAGAATTAAAGTGTAACCATCTATGGTGGTGTTAGGTGCTGTGCTGTGCAGTGCCAAATGGTTATTTTTTTCTTTCTGCTAGCTTTTTTTTTTTTTTTTTTTTTTTTTNTTGGTTTTTTTATGTACCATACTGAAAGCTACATATATTGGAAGTGCTTGTAATCTGTAAACTGAAAAGAGAACACTTGCTGTCACTTCCTTTTTTCTAAAAGCATATACAAAATAACATGCAAATTCTAAAAGCAGCTGGTGTTAAAATGTTTTCTTCCTCATATTAGGGCCTAATGAGACATAAAAAGAACTTTTGAAATTTCAAGATGCCTCTCATTTACAGAAGTTAATCTGTTTTAGGACTTCATCTATGTGGGGAAGCTTGATCATGTGTCTAAAACAAAAAATACGATTAGTAGATCAGTCCTGGATCTAATTACAGCATTATCTTAGAGGTAACAGAGAAGTCAGAAACAGTGTTGTGAGGCTCTCAAGGCCTTATTATTCTTTTATTCTTAGCTTAGTGGCACCAGAGTGTTATACTTGAAAAGCTGTTAACCTCAACATTTTCCACCACATTGTATAACAACAAAAGTGTGGGCCAAATTTAGAGCTTTGGTACAGTTCAGAAAAAAGCTTTCCTACGGTTGTTCTGCCCTTCAGAACTGCAGGTGTGCTTGTTTGATGAGTACTTTGCCATAATTTAGAAAACCTTTTATTTCCATTTAAGATTGGTCTGACAGCTCTGAGTTCTAAGAATTGTCAGGAGGTGCCAAGTCCAGCAAGTCTTAAGCCTAGCATTGGCCATCAGAATTTTACTTAGCCCGAGTGGTCAACCGGGTACCCACAGCAGTCACAGACTCTTTGAAGTGTGGCAGTCTGAAGTGGAAGATTGTGAGAAGCATCCTGAGGGTGAGATACTTGTGAATGATGGATTCTGCTTTCTAATGTGCTGTGAGATGTGCTGGGAAGGTAAATAGTAGATAAAGATTCCTGAATGTAAGGTGCCATTGATCATGTATATATTTTTGCTAAATAAATAACAAACTGAGCATTTAATTGGTTTTACCTGAATATTGTATCCTTTGAGTTTATTTTGTTGTTTTCATTCTTCTTGGGGAAAAAAACCTCATCTCCATACTCCCTTAAATATTAGAAGGGAAGTTAAGAAAAAAGATCTTTTTAAGAAAAACTTGGTTCCCAGGATCTGATTTTCAAGAATTGCTGTTGGGCAAGCTTCAGGCTAGCAGGAAAATAACATCATACAAATTTGTTTTCCTGTGTTTGAACTAGTGGTCTGTGACGTGTGTTGTATTATAGATTGTCATGGATTCTCTTTTGGTAGATAAACAGGCTGGAAATCCTGACTTTATTGGCCAGGGAATTCCCTTGGACGAGACAGCATTTGTAATAAGTATGCATCTGAATGACAGGGTTTACAATCTAATGGAAATGGTTTTTGTTGAGTGCTGGTTAATGTGTCTACTGAAGGTACAAGCGCTGCAAAATTTTCATTAAATTGTTCTGCCAATTATTCTCAATTCAAATTTCTTCTTGTGTACTTTTTTCAGATGGAAGTGAACTTTATTCAAAATTGTGGGATGTTTTTTGCAATAGTCACAAGTATGTGAAGTTTAGTAGTTGTGAGGGAACTTGAAGTTTCTGAATATGTGCTGAGAAACATAAAAAAGATGTATGTCTGGTATCCAGGATTTGTAGAGTAATGCACTGAGCTAGTTAGCAGTAGTCCATGCTGGGGTGTTTTATTTGAAAAGGGATTTTCATTAATTTCTTTTCCTGATTTTTTGCTTGTCTCACGTTTTGAAAATAAGGTTAATTTGATGTGAAACAAGTTAAGGGAGATGTTATAGATGTCCGTAAGAGCCCACCGAAGAAACATTTCTCTGCCTTGGAGTTAATGTTTGCATGTAGCTGATCTAGATGTGTTGTGTCCATTCCAGCAGTTTCAAAACTTGATGTTTCAGATACACAGCTTGCAAGACAAGATACTTGGGCTAAAACTCACTCAGCTCTGAGTTCAATGCTGAGAAGCACTCTTGCCTTCAGATCTACGTTAGAATAAAAAATAGCCAGGCTTGGTAGGTGAGGCTTGCACTCTGTATATAAGATTGTTTTTCTAAAATTATTTGCATACTGACAGATTTCCTGTTGTTGGGGAATTATTGAAGAAGGGTATGTCTTCCTGTCTATAATTGAAACTTCTGCAATAGAGTTAGTTACAATTGGATATTGAGCAGTTTTGGTGAAACCATGATTTTCCATACCATTATTGGGTTCATTTCCCATATTGTTCCTACGTCCAGGAACAAGTTGCAAAACTTTTTCATCGGTTCTTGTGTGCTTACAGCCAACATGCAATACTTCGTGCCTGCTCTAGCGCACACACACACACACACACACACACACACACACACACACACGCACACACACATACACAGGCTTTGGGATAGAGCAGATACGACTGCAGTTATCTGAGCACGCCTTTGACAGCTGTCGCTTCGGCGGGCCAGCGTTGTTCAGAGCACTTACATGTGCTCTTACACCTTTCCCCACGCTTCTGTGAAGGTTAACCCGTTAAGTTCTGATGGTGGGTAGGTAGCAGAGGGCTCGACGCCCTGCCGGCGGGGTGCGGTGGCCGCGGACACCCTGGGTTTTGCCGGGCTCGCCCCGCCGGGCCGGGGCGCGGAGCGGAGCCGGACGCCTCCCTCAGGAGGGCGGCGCTGCGGGCGGCGGTGGCCCCGGGCAGCCGGGGCGAGGGGCGAGCCCCGCAGCGCCCCGGTTCCTCGGCCGCGCTGCCCCGGTGTCGCCGCGGCCCGGCGGAGGCGCAGAGCCGCTGCCCGAGGCGGCGGCATGAGGGAACAGCGCCCGTGTCCGGGCATCGGCCCGCGGAGCATGGGCGCGCTGCCGCTCCCCGGGAGCCCGGCGAGACGCCTGCTGGCTGAGCGCGCCTTTCCCTGTCTTTTCGCAGAGGAGGCCTACCAAAAACTGGCTAGCGAGACCATGGAGGAGCTGGACTGGTGCCTGGATCAGCTGGAGACCCTGCAGACCAGGCACTCCGTCAGCGAAATGGCCTCGAACAAGGTAGGGGCGCGGGCCGGGGGTCGCGGCAGCCGGGGGGACGGGGCGCTGGAACGGCCCCGGGCGGAGAAACTTCATACGGCCAAGCAGTGTCCGAGCGGGGCTGGGGAGCGGGGGTGGCAGCTGCTTTTCTTGCGGTTTTATATGCACCATTCTTTTTAATTTCAAGTTGTGAAAGTGGTGCAAGTCTTGTAAAGGTACACGGCTTTCTTGTGTGTGTCAGCTTAAAGACAAAACGAGATTGCTCAGGGCTGCTGGCAATAATCTGTTCAGTTGCTCCTTCTTTTCACAGAACCCCATACAAAATTAGGGATCTTTCCTAGAATCGATGTAGGAAGTAGCACGAAAGGTAATAAAGATAGTTCTTGAGCCCAGAGGAGCTGTGTGGTGAATGGTGTTTGTAAACAGTGATGATGACAGCTCTCATAATGCTATTTGTTATGAAAGAACACGCTCTCAACCAAAGTGCCATCACAATAGACACCTACATCCAGAGGTGTGCTTCTGCAACAGTGTGCGCACTCTCTTCGCATCCTGGAAGCTGAGGATTTGCATTATCTGGGAGCTCTGTGCCGGGATCTGCTATGGTCTGTATGTGCTTTGAGTCCACATCCTTCATTTATAAGTAAACTTTCTTTCCTGATTTTGATTTGCAAGGAATATGCAGATACATTTCTGGAGTTAGGTTTTTTGGGGTGAATTAGTAAAAGTGCTGTGTTACTTCAAAATGTATTGTTATATTTTTTATCAACTGAGTACTTGAACAGTAACATGTACAAATAGAAATAAGAAGAAAGCTTTAATTAAACAGGCTAGTTTTCATATTCTTATGTATGCAAAAGCAGCTGATGATATTTTAGTATTTTTTAACCATTTCAGTTGTAATTAATATTTTAAATTGGAAAATAATTTTGACTCAGCTTATGCCTTCTTAATACTCTACTGTCTTGTTGTGACTGCTCTTACCAAGTATCTGCTCTTTGTTATTGACTGTTTTTAAGTTCCTGTTGAAGTGTGCCTGCTTCTCAGATACGAAGTATTGTTACACTTGTTCAGTTTAATCCTACAGTGTAATATTCCCTGTGCTTTTCTTGGCTGTAGACACTCCTAGCACCAACTTGATCTCTGTTTTAAGAGTTATCTGACTGGCATTATGCTGTTCTCAGAACTGCATTTTCAGTTTTTAAGGCAGCTGAAAGATCTTGTTATTCAGATTGTGTCTGCATTGGTAAGTTACAAAGTCAAGAGCTTCCAAGGCTGTTTCAGCATCTGAGACTTTTGTTTCCAAAGGGAGTGAGATCCAATCGACACATGCAACCTGGTCTTTCCTTGCTAACAAGTTTGGACACTTGTCGATTTCCTGACTTGTGATGTCTGTATAACCATTCTTTCACAAAATGCTGCATTTTGTTCAAGTTTTTATTTCTTAACTCCCTATAATAGATAAGATGCACAGGTATTTGTTGAACAGTGAGTGAGGGTAAGCTGTTTCGAGGTAAAATTCATTGCAATCCAGTGGTTTTTTTTAAGTTTTGCCAAGTATATTCAGATTTTTATTAAAAGAGGATACTTTAAAAATAAAATTTGGCAACTGATTTTTATCTGTAAATAGACTCAGAGGTGCTGAATTTGGTACTATGTTTTGTTTTTATTTGTTTGAATAAGTAAGCATCTTCACTCTCTTTTTGGAAAATTAACTCCTTATGTACAAATTTGTATCATCTTTCAGAGTTCGTTTGGGAGGTTTTGTTTTGGTTGGTAAGATATTTAAAAACAAATACACAAAAAAACCCAAAAGAAACCAACAACAACAAAGTGTAAATCTGTGCCCCTAAACCAGAGTGTGAGCAATCCTGAATATAAACCAGCAAGCCCATACAATAGTGTGAGAAAAATTAGTGCGGGAGGATTTTCATTTCAGGGGTACAGCTGGTTGTTCTAAAAAATAATTTCAATTCTGATTACTGAAACATACCCAACATTTAAACAATACCTCCTATTGTAATATAACTGCAAACTTTGACCTCTCAGTGAGGCATATAGGTAAATTACACTTCTAGTTTATTGAGAAACCGAAGTAGAAAAGCTTTGCTCAAGGCTGAGAACATAGACTTCTCTACAGAAGTGAACATGCAAGAGTGCTCTGTTCTCTGTCTGAAGAGTAGCTCCTGTAAAATCAGATGAGAAAGTCAGGAAATGTTCATGGTACAGAAGAACGTAGTTTCTTGCTGCATTTTTCTCTTTCCTTTTGTCTGGATTTCTCCAGGAATCAACCCACAAGACACACTGGTTGTTTCTGTGGGTTTTTTTTTCCCCCGGACTTTCAGCCACTTCCATTACTTTTTTCTCTCCCCTTCATTTTGTATGGAACAGCATTTTCATCAGTGTTAGTTTTCCTTATTTGTGTGAGCACATGCAAGACATAAGGGTTGGCATAAGAATTGAGCTCTGCACTAGGAAGGAACTTTTGCCCATTGTGGAAAGGCTGCTGCAGTAGAGGAAAAAAACAGTGTGGGAGCTATATTTCATGTCCTAAATGCTTGGAGTAATCCTAGGAGTGAGTCTTATCTCCAGTCCCTCTCTGTGCAGTGAGTTGACAGTCCGAACTGTTGGCTTCATCTGTTTGGAATCCCTTTACTGTTGTAATGCTTGTGTAGGACTAGCATTAGCTTATCCCAGTCCAGGGATATTTATTTTGTTTAGATGCCCCTCATGCACAATTAGCAGCAGTCTATGATGAGCCAGCTCATGGCTTTGAATGACAGAAAGTGAACTGACACAGATGCATAAAAAGATCCTTCTTCTCCCTATTTAAAATTCATTAAAGCAGTAGTGACAGGGTGGTATACACAGCCTCTGGATGAGCCCCGGCATGTTGTGTGTTACCCAAAAACTTTGAAAACAGACTTTAGGTTTGCTCTGTAGGAAGGCTGCTGTGCTACTTGGCTGCCTACATTACATCAGTGTGGCTGTAACATCCAGATGATTTCCCCTTTCCCAGCCATCACTGTGATACAAAGATTTCCAAATGCCTGCAGCAATTGCATGTGAAGTAACTGATGGATCTCTGGTGCATCCATTGGCAGAGTTTTTATATCAGTGTGATTTTGAGAGGACACTTGTCATTGTGTTGTTTAGAATCTTACAGTACTTAGTGTTTACTTACATTGCTAGCTTCTAAAATTGGGTGCTGGCGAGAGAAAATCAGTTTTTTAAAAGTGCAGAAAGTTTGTCATCTTAGTTCTGCTCTAGAAACCCTTAAAAGTTTTGAAAGACTCCAAAGCAAACACATAAGAAACACCTTAAATTTGGAAAATTGACTAAAATGTCTTTCATTTGTGGATAACTGTTCCTGGTTTTCTGTATCATGTTCTTTTAGTATTGCATAATGTCAGTGGACTGTAGTATTACTGTGTTTTTCTGAGTAATGCTTTCTTGAACAGACAAAAAATAATTTTAGGAAATAGTTTACAAATCTGAGTCATTAAAGATAGGATCCCAAGGCATAATTAGATGTTACTATTTAACTGTTCAGACAGATTTCCACAGATCGTAACCCATATTACTTTTTGCTAAACTGAATTGTGAGTAATATCTCTTAAAATTATGGGGTTAAGGAGGCTACTAGCTTGTTGATTGTGATTCCTAACTTAAGACACAGCAGCCCTTTGATGCACATATACAAGCAAATGATATTTTAAAATTTCCAATTGATGATTTTTTTGCTTTTTTTCTTTTAAATAGTTTGTTTTGGTATTTTTAGTGAGTAATACCCTGGGGTTTTTTGTTTGGTTTTTTGTTTGTTTGTTTTTTGTCTGTTTATTTGTTTTTGTTAGCTTTTTTCTGCTAAATAAGATTAAAAATTTAATAGATTTTACGTTCTCTGTGAGAAGAGCTGTCTTCTTCCAGTATTCAGTTTAGCACTCCCTAGTTTATGGATCTGAGAGTTATTCTGTGATAGACAATACACAAATTAAAAATTCTAGTAATAAAGATGTAGCTACTGCTCTCTGTTAGATAGCATTATCTGTAGATTAGTCAAACATGGAGGAGTATGTATAATGAAGCTTTTTTGCAAAAGTGTATTTTCACTTCTGTAATGATTTTGCAAGCATCTCATGTTTGGTGCTCTTATGTGTCTAAGTATCTGAACTGAGACATGGGAAAAGTTTCAAACTGAGTTGTTTTTGTTTCAGCTTTAGCTGTCTTGTAGATGATGTTTTTTGAAGGATTTGCTAGTAACTGGGAAAGAGCAAGAATTTAGAAGGTGTCATTCACAGGGTACTTCTTTCCCACTACACATGCAAGTGAATACCCTTCTCCAGGAATCTCTTTCAGGTATCAGAGCTGAGAACAGTTTGATTTCATTTAGTCGGACCATGTTAACTACAAATCTACTTTTTAAGTATAGATCTTCTTATGATCCAGCTTGTATACCAGTATGCTTAC
This sequence comes from Turdus rufiventris, assembly GCA_013186435.1. Taxonomy (NCBI): domain Eukaryota; kingdom Metazoa; phylum Chordata; class Aves; order Passeriformes; family Turdidae; genus Turdus; species Turdus rufiventris. The sequence continues at coordinate 13,923,140 of PYHW01009486.1, forward strand.
AGATCAGAGTAGAAGTCTACTTGCAGACAGTTACTAGTGCTAGTTGCTTTTTAAAAAAATGTTTTGAGATATTTTTTCAGTGATTTGAAAATACCCAAAGCATCAATTTTGTCAACCAACTAATGTCGAAAGCCTACCCTAATGTAACACAGGGCATTATGGTCCTTTATAGACCTGTATTGTCACCCACTGTGTGGATTCAAACAATAATATTAATGATACTTTTTAAAAAAATACTTATCTGTAAATATTTAATATAAACCATAATTTTATTTGAAGGCAACTTGAAATCTGTTCTTTACTTTTTCTTTTTTTACATTTCCTCCTCTGCTAATTTGAGCTGGTTTGTAATCATATTTTCTTGCTGCTAAAAAGTCTTTTTCCTTTCATCTTTTCAACACTAAGAAGCTCACTCAGGTAATGGGGAGCTGACTAACATAATGTCTGGGGAAAGAGTGAGGCTGAATTTGTTACTTAGGTCAAATAATGGATCATTTATAAACCTTAAAATGCTTCAAACTGAGGTGCTGTGTTACCTTCACTGTGAAAAAAGCAGGGACAGAACCCCTTGGCAGCTCTTCACGAAGGCCCCCACTGAATGGAGAAGCATTATTATTTTACCCGTGGCTGACAGTAGCTCTCTGAGTTTACCCAGGCCCAGAATAAATGGAACTGATGACAGACTGACTTCTGATGTAGTCAATCCATCTGTTTTATCTTAGTCTTGTTCTGTGAAAAAGCGTAAGTGTTGTGGTGGCCAGTACTTTTGTATGGCCCTAGACAGGCTGTGTCTAGAACTAATCAGTGTGACTCAGCCGTTTGTTAACAGGCTAGATTTTAGCATTGTCTTGTTTGTGTTCTTGCTTCCAACTTTGGGGTCAGGTTAATGGCACAGTAAGGAGCTTGTCTCTAGAAATTACCTTTTGTATGTAAAGGCATAATTTTTTGCAATGGTTTTTCCAAACGTGGAAGCTCAGCCAGAGTAAAATTGTCTCCTCTGTCACAGCAACCGTTTAGATTGACCTCTTTCCACTTCAGGGACAAGATAAAATGTCATGTTCACTTAAGAAGGTTGAACATCCGTCATCCACTTGGGTGAGCTATTGCACATATGAAATAGGTACTGGAAACACAGCATTAGAAAAGAAATTTGTTGTTTTAATGAGTAAATATAGGGTTTGTTATGTGGCAGTCCTCCTATATGATGTCTGGCAATGCCATTGTGTTTGACTGGCTGACATGATAATTTAATTGGGTCTTAAATTCTCAGATCTAAGAAAATCTGAGGATTTGGTTAGCTCTTCAGAGTGCTGCTTGTTATTATGATTGATTATGATTAAGGGGCAGCTGTTAGCAAAAAAACTGCTTGTTCAATGCAGCATCAGGAAATTTTTTATTCATTAAGAATTTCAGTTTGTACAGTGACAAAGTAAAGGTATACTGGTGAGTGGCAAGCCTGAATTTTAATTAATACATTCTTGTGTGGCTTCCCCAGTTTTGTTGTTCTTTATAGCCAAAGAAAAGGGCAAGAGTATTGTGGAGGTAAGGAAGGACTGGTTTTCTAGGAAGACTGCTCTCTCTTTCCACGAGCTGAAACCAGCCTGAAAGGATTTTAAGACCTTTGGGCGCTTGAGTGCAGTTCCCTGTGCACAACTTTACTTGCTCTCGTGTAAGACTATTCATGCTTTTGGAGAGCAGCAGACTTGCCCTTGGGTAATTGCAGTGATGAGTGAGACGTACATATATGTATATATAAAAAAAAAAAAGGAGATAGCACTTTCCTTGCTGTATTGTACAAGGATGTGCTGCAGCGCGATAAAGGGTGAAACTTGCTTTTCTACAGATGGTTTGCATCAGCCCCTCCCTATGATTCAAGGACACCTCTAGATTCTCAGAAATAAGTGAATGCAGTAGTGGTATCACTTCAGCTGTGGCTGAATCTGTTCTGCACAAATCCTGCTGCTTCCACAGTGGTTGTGGGGTTGCTGCCAAATAAGAAGAATCCTGAAACATTGTTTTTCTGCTAGGACAGTGAAGTAAATGTGATGAATGAGGCTCGAGGCAACTGAGCTGTAAGCAGCCCTTACTCCTTGTGTGGGTACTTGATGGCAATCACTGGCCTCCTGGGGCCATGACAAGCAGGCCAGTGTGATTTCAAAACATCTTAAATCTGTGGTGGTGTCAGCCCACTTCTGCTTTTTTTGGGACTCTTCTCCAACAGAATTATCCAGTTCTGCACCAGTGGAAAGGAGCCTAAAGTACACAGGCATAACATTTGATAGAAATAACATTGATACTTCAAGGCTCAAAAACAAGGTAAGAGCTCTTAATCTCACCGATTCAGTTTGTGTACTAAATTTTAGAGGAAAAATAGGTTTTTGCATCTCTCATTCACTGCATTTTGAAAGGTCCTGGATGTAAGAGATGTGTAAAAGAGGCATTATGCCTCTCTGAGAGTTGCTATTATTTAACATTTTTCAGCTTTTTAGCTGCTTCTAAGACTGCAGAGCTTCCCAGTCCCTAGTAACTTGATAAATTTTTCCATAAATATAAACAAATTGTCCATGCCAACATACAAACAGACCTTTATTGTGGCCTCTTTAATTATAGGAAATACCACAGTATGAAAGAGTCTTTCCTTTAGCATAACAGGACAGAAAAATACAGACAAAATGTTAGAGTAAATAACCAGGGTTTAATGTGGGAAAATAACATTATTTTCAAACACCATAATGGATTTTTAAATTATGAAATTTTTCCAGGAGTTGAATTATTTAGTTAAAGTGCAGACATCACTGAGCCTATTTTTGGCATTTATTAAAAATAAAAAATTCCATAACTCTTACTTGAGAAGGTTCTTCATGGGTATGAGTATCTAATAACTTCTTTCTTAGTAATAAGGTGGTATTCATGACAACTGAAAGGTATGAGTAGTATCTAAATAATTGTGGCTCCTTGTGACAGTATTTAGAGCCAAGAATGCTGTCATTGTATTCCTGATAGGGTGCTGCTTTAGTCAATGTCAGACTGTAACATATGAAGAATTTAGGAAAGCAGTGGCCATATTTTTTTTTAATCAATTTTGTGTTTCAAATAAGAGGCACCTTCTACTATTCTATGAAGCTTCGGTAAAAAAAAAAGTAGTGTTTGCTGAAATTTCACTTCAGATTTGTCTCATAAAGAGACTGTATACTAAGAAATTGTTCTCCTGTTTCAGTTATATTAGTAGGGGTTATGGTATAATCTGCTAAAATTTTACATGTTTAGGAGACTCACTAGAGGATTAAGTATATTGTAGATGGATATTTTCTGGTCTGTAATTTTTTATTAGTTTGGATTATTTTTGGGTTTGTTTTTTAATAAAACTTATCTCAATAGAAGTTGATCCCAGTTCTGGTTAACTCACAACTGGTCCCCATGTGAGCTGCAAAACTGAATCTTGGCAAGCTAAGGCATGATGGAAAGTGATGCTACTCATCCTGTCTTGAAACCATGCGAGCAGGGTGGTGGTCAGCACCTGCCTCTTGAGCTTGTTCACCTCTGAGCAGGTCAGAGGTGAGCCTGCCCTGTGACTGCTCTGTTAAATAAATGCCTGGTGGGCACGATGTGCTGTGATGGGGATCTGCTGCTTCATCTGGATCTACAGCCAAGGGAGATATTGCTGTGCTTGGACAAGTTCAAGTTCTGCCTGTTGTTCTCTCTGCTTGCTTGCTCCAGTTGTTGAAAAGGAGCTACACATACAGCAGTACCATCTCCAATCACCAGCAGGGAACAGCACTGAATCAAGCTAATGTGTCGGCACTATTTACAAGATTCTCTAGAAACAAAATTTAAACAGCTTTTTGCTTTTATTAAGTTGTAGTCCACTAATACATGGCCAGCTGATGAAAATGAGCTGGTTGAACACTTGTATAAGATACCACAACAAGACAATATCATCAATTAAACCTTCCAGTCAGAATTGCAATAAGAAAGGCGGCTGGTTTATGCAAAATGAAGTCAATGTTAATTTTATTCTGGACTAAGCAGCCTAGCCTTACAAGAGATCATTTGGTTAATTGCAACCCCCTAACCATTCCACTACATCAGTCACAGTCCTGAAATATTTAAGTCCAGGAGTATTTTTTTGATGCATGTAAAGATGTGCGGTTTTTAATTGAATTTGTTTACATGATTTATAGGACCTGTAAAAGCAGGTGTTAATGAATTTAAACCAGGCTATCTGATTCGTGTTCCAAGTTGGCAGCACAACCTTAATTCAGCAGTTTTACCTAGGGTTACAGACAACCTCACACTGCCAGCTGAGATACTAGTATTTTAATAAACATGTGAATACAGAATTAGCAGCTAATACAGAGATGTCTTTCTGATGACCAAGAGTAAAATTAATAGCAATAATGGTTCTTTAGTTACCATAAAACAAATTCCAAGAAGACGACAAACTGGGTAGGTAGAATTTTATAATAAAATATGGTTCTCTTGTTCTATACTGATAACCTGTCAGTAGATTCAGAACCTCTGCACCAGTTGGTACTTAAAAAGTTATTTAAGTTGCAGGGACTAGATACAAAGGTGTCAGATTTTTTTTCCTACTTTTTCCCAATGTATTGGTTTTGTATATTGAACATTGTAAAATATCAACAGAAGGATTATTTTATGAAGAAGCTGTGACTTTTCATAACATATTGCCTCCACTACACCCCCTTTGGTGCTTCAGAGGGTCATCAAAATGAAGAGTACTTTTTAATAATTGAGCATGTGAGTACTTGCTGGCACAAGGAAGCAGTTGATTGTTTTCAGAGCTGATCAGAACAAACAGCGTAAGCATCCTAGGTTTCATTTGGTTTATGTTCTTTAGCAGTATTTCTACAGCCTTCATCACTGCCTTCTGAGCAGAAGGCAGTGTAGACCTTAGTGTAAGAATAAAAGAAATAGCAGGATAGTGCTTTTTCACTAATACGGTAAAAAAGAGTCTATGGAACAGAAACAAATAAAAAGCGGGCTGCTGGATAGACATTGTGGACCTGAGCATCTTAGAGTATGTTTTAATGAAAAATTGCCAAGACAGACTAGAACACAGACTGTTTTTCCACATGTAATAGTGTTTTGAGTAGTTGATGTGTTTGTCAAACTTTATTGGCACTATGATAAGTGATGACAAATAAAAAAATTTGAATTTGTATTTTTAAAGATTCAATAACTTTTAAAAAGATTGCACTGTGCATCTGCAAATGATTATGCAGGTGCACTACTGCTGGCTTTACGGATGGTTGGTGTTGTTATGTCAGCAGTAGCGTGATTCTTGGCTGTAATTGGTAAGCTTTGTGGCCACTATAGTGGCATTGGTGACTTTATTACCTTCTATGCAGTGGGGACACCCTGATACATAAAAAGTGATGCACGGATCGCGTGAGAGTGTCAAACACTTTGGTTTTGGCCATTCTTTCTCCATGCACAAAGAGACCTCTTCTACTACTACACATGAAATAATGTTTTCAGTTTGGTGGCTGAAATGAATGAAACAGCCTGCAATATAATTATATTTGAAGGTCAGTTATTAGCATGTTTGTAAGGATGTTTCTTTACTGAGCTCTTGTTATTTGAATTAAACTGCTCACTTTGAGGTTCAATAGCAGCATCTAAGAACCAGGGAGCAGACAGGTACTTGAGACTGCAAAATGCAGTGTTTATTTTGCTTTCTAAATCTGTAGCTATCTGGGATTCTTCGCTCTTACTCTTACCTCACCCCTGTTCAGCATCTGCTGCCACAGAGAACTGGAGCTTCTGCAGGCTAACCCGGATGCCTTTTTGCATGAGATGTGATGTGTGTCGAAGCAGACCTTGTGTTTGGTGTTGCAGGGAGAGTGCTCGGATTCCTCTGCCTTTCTGCCCTCTGCTGCTTGCTGATCTCCTCGGCAGAGAGTGCTGGCTCCTGCTGCTGCTGCTGCTGCTGCTGCTGCTGCTGCTGCTGCTGCTGTGAATGCTCGCCCTGCTGATGATGGCACCATGATAGGAAGAGCCTGGGCCTGTCCTAAACAAACAGGTCCTGGGGGGAAAAGTGCAAGCCTGACCTATGTCGTGGCCAAGGCAACAAGCAGAGATGAGGGTGCCATTCTCTAGTAAATGTAGCCTATGGGGTCTCAGCTAGAAGGCAGAAAGTTTCCTTAATGCTTTTACAAAGCTATTCTGTGTGTATATGTCAGAGTTTTTCTGTTATACACTGCTTGCAGGAAAACGGCTTGAAAAAACGAAGAAATTAAATTAAATCTGTAAGAGTGCCTTTAAATTAATAATTTTTGGCTTGCAATGGAAGCTTCAGCTGGAAAACTTATAACCATGTTTAGTCCTAGAAGTGTAAATGTGATTAATTTTTTGACAAATCCCTGAAAATCTGTTTGGCTACATAAACTTTAAAGCCCGACACCAAGATTTCTCAGTAAAATGACTGTATTTTTCCTGTACTCTGACGCATGACCTAAGTTTTGCGTACCTGAATATTGGACCCAGGTAAGATTGCATTTAGAAATCTCATAGTTTTTTCCCTACTTTCTTATCAGTAAAAACCAATGTGCATTTTCTATCTGGGATGGATTTTCTACAGCTCTTTTTGATTGTTACTGGAAAGGTTTCTGGATGAAGAAAATTTTTGATAGGTAGTCAGAGCTTGGCGTTTCTAGCATGGTTTTCAGTACATACATTTATTTTAAAAATGCAACAACTGAATTTTAAATACAAGATGATAAAGTACTCTAAAAATTTGTACAAAACCAAGTCTTTGCATTTGGAAGCTAAAACTTTTTTTTTTTTTTTTTTTTTTTTTNGATCAGGAATATACATCTGTAATTTGATCTTTTTCTCCCAGGCCTGTGAAAGATAGGTTGTAGGAATGGTAATACAAAATAAAACTGTGCTACTGGGATAAAATAAATCTGCAGGAAGAAAAAGAGTTTGATAACTATGTTGTGGTATTTTGTCTTTTCAGCTAGATATTATTCCTGTGCTCATGTGTCTTTTAGATTGTATAGATGTGGTATGAATAAAAGCATGCTGATGTACATAGGCAGTTCTGGTTTGTTCTTGTAACTGTTATCAGAGCTTGAAAAATGTCCCAGTTGTAGAAAACTAAGGCTGCCTTACTGATCAGAGGCAGAATGAGAGAACAGATGTTGAGTTTTAAATCTTATTACAGCCTGTCATTTCAATAGTGTGGTTAAGTATGAAACAGTGCCTTAATTACTCTTGAGGGAAGAGTTACATGGGGTTTGTTTTTGTTTTCTTTCTTTGTTTCCTTCTACAGTGTCTTGACTATTGTGAAATAGCATACTGTATACAAATCTTTATGTTCTCCAGCATCTCTTTTGACCTCCATGTCCTGCCCAGCAGTGTTGTTTTACCTTTGGTGTTGCACATAATTTTGTTGAATGGTGAGAGTCACACAGATCTGTATACTGTGTCTGCTGATTGTTGCTGATGTGGTGGACTCATAGGTAGCAGTACTGGTAGGGATAAGATCCATTTTGACTTGTACTTCTTGATTACCAGGAGTCTTTGAGAAGTCTGTTTTCAGACTCAGACATATAGCTCTGCTTTGCTTCATAGTCCTTTTTCTCTCAGAAAATTTTCTAATCAAGACTGGGACTTTAATTTGTATTAGAAACTTATACTAATGTTTTAATACAAGGTTACTAATATAGTGGTGCACTAGACAATAGCCAAGGCAAATCCTCTATTTTAGTAACAAAAGGTGTATGTTATGCTTACACTGGACTAGGTAATGTTGGGAATTCTCACCACCTAATGCACAGAGAAAATAATCAAAAAATAAGAAATGTTTTGTTTTTAAAAGCTAGGTTATGATTTTTACATGTGTAGCAGTAAATGAAACAGTAATTAACAATGTAGTTGTATCAATCTTGTGAAGTGAGTAAGAAAATTAAATACTGAGGTTATCAAATATTGCATCTTATTTTGAACAGAATTTGCTTTAGATGAGACATGAACTTCTGCACAGATGAACACATACAGTCCTGCACAGAAGAACTGCACTTATTACTCCCTTTCAGGCTTTTTTTTTTCTATGGTTTGGAGATTGAACAAAAGATTATATTGGACAGGGGTGGGCAGGACTGATGTACCAGGCCATCACTCCTGCTGCCTGGGACATTTTAACATTTTGTGTGAATTTGACTATCTGGAGCTAGTGAGAGTCTGCATTTATCTCATCAGGCTGGGAGTGGAGCCCAAAGCTGGTTTTATTTGTCATTGTTGTCACTTTGATAAAGAGCTGACAGAGTCAGCTCTTACACCTCAGCTTCTTTGGAAGAGTGGAGAAAGTTTATTTAGAGGCAGACTGTGAGCATTTTTAATGTTTCTATCCTTGTCAGGGCAAAAGTGGGCTTCTGCATGGGTGCCCCTGTACCTTGATGGGCTGATGTCTTTCTACATCTGCCAAGGTCTTTCCAGTGTTTTGTGCACTGCTCACTGTGCTTTTTGAGCTGCTCCAAATATTGTATATAAATGGCCAAGAAAGCAGACAACGTTTTCCAGGTTGTTGTTTTTTGTTTTTTTTTTTCACAAATGAAAATGTGAGCCAAAGATGATGATGCCATGCCTACTTAGCACTTACTGGTTCTTCTTGATTTTAAGATGATTTTCAAATAGGGGATGATTTTTACAGAGATGTAAGAGTATCTGTTTAAGAGATTGAAATATAAAAAATGCATTGTTTCTCCTTAAAATACCTAATAATAAGGAAAGATTAATAGATTATCTTTTACTTGAATAAGGTCTGTGTATTTTGTATCCATATTGTGAGTCCATCAGAGAATGCACCTCAGTCTAATGCTGTATTTCAGTTAGAGGAGCCTAATCAGTTTTCAGTATGCAATGTTATTTTCATGTTTTTCAATCTACTTTTCACTTCAAATTCTGTATCAAAGGCCAGATTCATTAGTTTAGTATTCAGAAAACAAGTGATCGTTTATGGGTTATTTTTGATTAAACAGAGGTTTTTAATTTTGAATGAAATTTTCTTTAAGCCTTTTCTGTGCTATGTAAGTCTATAAATGAATTAAATTATCAAAGCTAAAGTATATTAATTATTTGTTATGAATGCACTTTTAATGTTTGTTAAGTACAAAATATTTACTGATTATAGACCATGCATAAAAGCAGTGTTGGTGTTACAGTACATAGTGGAAACTGCTAAATACAAGCGACATTTAAGTATTTTAAAAGGAAATATTGATTTAACTATCAAACTGGTTACTTGTAAATATGGATTTGTTGTCAAACTGAGGTTTCTCAGGAGCAACACTTACTCTTGAAGAAAAATTAGCATAAAAGCGTTTTCTACATTTGAACAGTCAGTTGTGAATAATATAAAAGTATTGGAAAAAGACACTGGAGGATGAGTTAACGGGTGCCTCTCGCCTAAAATCCATTTCCACAATGCTAATGAGAAATGCATAAGTTTATACGCTAAGTATGTGTGACTTGAGATAGTCATGGTGCTTGCTTTGGTGTTAGATTAGTTTCACAAAAGAGAAATGGAGGTGAAAGGGCTCCTACAAAACAATTTCTACTGTTGTGATGACTGTGTTGGAGACTAATAGATGTTGGTTGTGTGAGTTGTAGCTCTCTTTGATAAAACCTGGTGCAAAATTGTCTGTATTTGGAAAGGCTTCTGGCTGTAGCCCATGGACTCTGAGCTGGCTGGGTGTGAGCCTTTGAGCACAAGAATGGTTCTGGGTTAATACCTCTGTCTCACAATAGCCTACACTGTGGAGCAGCAAAGAGCAAAATGCTCTGGGGATGGAGTGATGCTGCAGGTCTGCGTTCGTGGAGGAAGCTCGAAAGCGCACGTGGTGACTTGGGACAGCGAGGAGTGTTCACCATCAGGCATGGGCATGTCACTGGCTCTTAACAGCACTTGGCCAAGGTCTCCCAGCATGGCCTGGTCTGAGCCTGCTAAGCCCTGGCTGTGTGTGCAGTCATCCCTGGCTGCTGAACTGAGCACCAGGCAGTGGAGCAGAACGGCTGATCCCCGAGAGCAGAATGCAGCAGGACCCAGTGGGCACTGTCACTGCCGTGCGAGTAGGCAGGGACCCAAAAGGCATTTTATTTCTGTGTGTAGGATGAGAGGCAATGGTATCAATAGACAAGGAGTAAGGAAACATGCGTATGCCACAAGCTGCCTCATACAAATACTGAGACTTCTTGTAAGAGGGACTTAAATCACAGAGGTAGTAAATGCTATTCAGGAAACAACAGAGCTGCCTTTAGCCTGGTTATGTTATCATGTCTCCATCTCCCTCATATGGACCCATAAAACCAGCTTGCAGTACACCTGACTGTGGGACTGGAAACCATTTGGGTTCTGTGATTGTGATTGCTTAATTTGACCTAGAGGCATTCTGGTGAAATGCTCACTTACACAGAAAAACAAGCATGAAATTTTGTTTTGTTTCCCTGTATGCGTGAGGCAAGGATGTAATGGGTGAGACTAGTTGTTTCTCTCATTCCAGATGAATAGATGTTCATTATTTTGTGAATCTCTATAGGTGTAGAGCATATTTATAGCACCTAAATAAATAATCAAATGAAAGTAATGAAGGACATGTTGAAAAGAGTATTAGTTAGTTAGTGAATAACCTTCCTTGAAAGATGATGCTATCACATGCACCTTAATAAGAAATACAACAGCCATAGTTTAATAAGAACTGGAGCATGAACCAACAAAAATGCGTGAAACAACTTGCAGTTTGCTTTCAAAATGTTGGTGTCTACAGTGTGTGATTTATGGGCATTTGCTAATGTGTGTTTATCAAGACTGTATTGAGTTTGTTGCAGTGTTAGTAATCACTTCATATTCCACAAATCTCTGCTTTTGTCTGTGGAATATTTTTCTTTTCTCACAGCTGTACAAGGATGAAAATACTGGTTTTTTTAGCATTGAATTACAACCATTCAGCAGTATTTCTGATGAACTGGTAAAGCTTGACTTTGGCCAGGTCTACAGTAGGAACACATCATTAAAATAAGAATGCCGTGTTGCAGGAGAAGTAAGACTAATCCAGCAATACCTGTAAAAAGCTGAGGTTTGTTCTTACATAGTAAACCAACTTTCTGTATGAAATAGGAATCCCTGTAAAGCTTTGTAGTAGTATAGCTGTGTCAGTCTCAGGATAAGTGAGCCATTGCAGGTCTCTGAATTAAGTATTACACCTCTGCAAGTTTCCTAGCTATAGCTGTCAGCAGAAATGCATAATGTGGGTATAAACTCCTTTTTTTTTTGTGGGTATGCTGTGGTAAATACTTAAGGGGTCTTATTTACTTATGGGGTGCATCTACATATAAAAATAAGAAATAAGGTTCTCATACGATTATGCATTTTTAGGATCATTGATCTGTCAGAGCAATAACCATCTGAACTATTTGTTACTGCTTTCTGTATCCTCAAATCTACTGTCATAATTGCAGCTGTTGTCACACCCTGGTTGACTTTTTTTTAATCTAAATTAGCTTTTAACAGTACCTTCTTTGTAATTCACAGTTTTGATAGGATCAGATTCAGGGGAAAATAAATACACAGCAGAATATTGTAAAAAGCTTAATATTTGTTGAAATTAAACTTAATTTAGTGTCGAGTGGTTTTTAGAGACTATTACATACATACGTACTCTGTCATTATGTGGAAGACTTTCAAAAGAATGATTAGTATCTATTGTGTCATAAAAGATTGACAGTGGTCCCCAAAATAAGAGTTTAAATAGGGCATCGTTCTGCTGCCTGTGCCATTGCTCATGAGTGTCTATTGAAAATACTGCAGCTGTAGAGAAAACCTGTAAAGACCCTGCTCTGGTATGGTTGAAAATTAGTGAACCACATTGTGACAGTAATGATCTGAAAAAAGCTTAATATTCCTACATATTCATAGCTAATGCTTTTATTATCACTAGAGGGCAGTAAATACAAATACTGAATTACTTATTTTATCAGTGCACATAATTTTTTTTTTTTTAAATTTAAAATAGTAAGGGAGCCTAACTCTTTATTAAACACCTTAGCTCCTGATTTTACTACATATTTCCCCTAAAATAGTTCAAAGGAACATCGTCATCTCAGTCTGTTTAGCAACATAAAATTCTTATATTTTATGCATAAGGATTATGTATTCCAAATAAAAAGATCTGTAAAATGATACACCATAGGCTATTCCATAATTTTTAACAAACGTAATTCTGACAGGCAGAAGGCTTCCAAGAAACCTTTTTGAAGCAGTATAATCATACTACAGCTAGCACACTTAAAACTGAGACTCCTTCAAAAGAACTGGGGATGTGTTGCACTTATGGTCATCAGTTCTCAGCCACCAGTGAAGTTCATCTCTTTTTGGTAGCAGCATGAGACCCAGCTTTCTCACTGTCCCTGCGGCTCACTTAGTGTGTGGCAGCTGGATGCTGCAGTTGAAACAACTTATCACATTTGCAAAATTACTAATTGCTTGGGACTTACTACTTACATTCTACAGTTTTTCCATAGCCAGGGAGTCTTATGTGCAGCAAGAGATTTTGGTAAGGCTGGTTGATACAGCGTAGCTTTCATGTCTCTGGCTGTCCTGCTGCTTCCTCTAGTCCAGCTCTAGGTTTTGGCTGAGTCCATCCACATGCTCTTGCTTCCAGGATGAAATGGTCATTCTTTTCTGCTGTGGTCTTCAGTGCTGAGTAGACTCTCCATGTTGTGGGGAAGCTTTCTGGTGGTGTACTTACCAGCACAACTCGCAGATGGAGCTAGCTAATGCTGTGAAAAAGTACTTGCATGCATTTGTGATGAGTAAGAGTTGGATTTGACATGGGTGATTATTGCTGTTCTCTGGTGTGTGAAGGTTAATCTAAAAATCATAGAAATAGAAATGTTTGGGTTGGAAGGGACCTTAAAGATTTTCTAGTTCTAACCACCTGCCATGGGCCTTGGGTTTCTTTTCATGTTTTCACAGGCTCTTTGTTTGGTTTATGAGATTCCTTCAGATTATCTGTTTTTGTTTGTAATGCACACAACCTTGAAAACTAAAACTGATGTTCTGCTTAGATATCCACTTCTTTGCTTTACTTTTTCTGGTTACAAGACAATATGCACTACCTCTAGCACACTTGTATTCAGAATTGATGCTCAGACATCTCTCAAAATGTTCTTAGTGCAACTTCATAGTCAATCCAAGGGTTGCCTTTGAGAGCGCTCAAAGCTAATTTTATTTTTTAGTTACCTATCACACCTGTAGTAGGAAAGACCAATGTGGTAAGTCTCCCATGTAACAGTTCATAAAAATGGTGCAACTGAATCACAGGATCAGAGAATAAGGTTGAAAGTGACCCCAGTGGGGCATCTGATCCCACCTCATTGCTCAAGCACGACCATCCTGGAGCACGTTGCATGGAATTGAGTCCAGATGGTTCTTAAATATGTCCGGTGAGGGACGTTACACAGCCTCTCTGGCAATGTTCCAGTGCACAGTCACCCACATTGTGAGGTTCTTCTTCATGTTCAGGGAGAGTGTTCTGTGCATCTGTGCAGTTTCTGCTGATTGCCTCTTGTCCTATTGCTTGGCACCACTGAGAAGAGCCTGGTCCATCCTCTTCAGATACTGTATACATTGATGAGGTCCCCTCTCAGTCTTTTCTTCTTGAAGCTGAGCATGATCAGCTCCCTCAGCCTTTTGTTGTGAGAGATGCTTCGGTTTTTGGTTTCTCTCTTCTGGACTTGTTCCAGGGGTCCCTTGTTTCACCTGTTCTGAGGAGCTCAGAACAGGACACAGCACTCCAGGTGAGAGGCTGAGTAGAGTTTGTTTAGTTTGAAGCAGTTTCAGCTGCCTTCCTTTGCTTCTTGATGCTTCCTTGGTGCTAGAGGATCAGGTCTGGTGTGCTGTGTTTTCTTATTGTCATGATTCTCCACAGTATCTGTGGGCTTATAAATTGAATAGACTAAGGTTTTTCTTTTATTACAGAAGATTTTCTCTGTCATGAATAATATTTGCAAGTTTTCCAGCACAACAGCAATTAGGAATGAAAAGATACACTAAATCTGTGTGCACTGTTCCATTACCTGTGTTGCCAGAATAAGAGGCTTAGAGCCTCTCTGTGAAACGCCCCATTGTGACTTTATAAATTCTTCAGTATTCCCGCTTTCTTCAGTTGTAGTTTACCTAGTCATGAACCATGTTCCTTATTGGTGGTGTCTTTGCAGTTAAATTCCCTGAACTGTAGTTTATATAAATAATGTCAACATTCTAAACAAAGTGGTGACTTTCACATCCTCACAGTTTATCCCACGAACCACTCCTCCCCTCAACTGTTTCTGTTTCAGGAAATTTTCGCTCTGGAAATCTTCATGGTACTGACTTAATTTCAGATCACCAACAAAGAAATTTAGTACCGCAAAACAATTTCAAGTCTATCAAAACCTTACTTAAAATAGTCCCATTCGATGAAGACAGTCTGTTTATGAACATTAGAAATGAGTCATTAATGAGATTCTTCACCCATTCAATGTGCCTTCTCTCAACATTGGGAATGGTGTTGCAGAATATTTTACAGTAATAAATCAGATGCTCTGTGACAGTACAAGAATATTACATGTTCAAATACATAAATGATACTGACTGGCATTAATTACACTCTTATGTCTCGGTTCTGTATCAAGCAAAAACATGGAATATGTGTAAATCAGCTTTTCTGATAAATACCCATGACTGAGGCTTTACTCATCCATTCTGCTTGCAAATTTTAATTAGCACAGATAAACATCTTTATAGTCTATAAAATTGTCCTAAAACTGAACGTCACAGCTCCTGGGATCTCTGTCACCTCTTTTTATGACTTCTTTGGAGAAAGTTGTCCAGAATCATTGATTGAATAATAGCTAACATTTGATAAGGGTATTAAGGGACTTCATCATCTTTCTGTCTTTCAAGGTCATTGTCTTGATTTTTTCAAAACATGTAACAGTGCTCATTAAAATTTTCCTTTTTTTCCATTTTCCCTGAATTATTTTATTACTCACTTACTATAATTTCAAATTGCACCTTTTCCATTTCCATATACTTTACTTGATTGGAACCATTGCAGAAAATGTCATTATGTCCTTCTTCCTCCATGTTTTACCTTTGTGGATATATATTTGTATAAAAACAAGAATCTCTAAATTTTTTTATTTGTCTTGAATTCCTCTAGGTATTTAGTTAGTGGCAACTATTTGCCACATAATCACCTATCCACCATAACCTCTTCTAAATCTAGTTATTCAATGATTGCAACCTGGGAATTCAGGAGGACAATCAGCCAAAACTATTCCTGTAAATCAGAGCTGTTGTGAATTTCCTGACTACCCACATCTAAGATCATATTACATGTGGCCAAAGTCAGGGGGCATGCTTTCTAACCAGTGACATCATACAATTAAATTCTATTACAGCAATCATTAATTTTATGAGGTTAAGATTACTATTCTTGAAAAAATAATACAAGTCAGTAATAAGCAGTGTGTATCAGGTGTAATTTCCTATTATCAGTATAATTAATATGCAGCTAGAGTGAATTGATGTAACGTAATTTGTTGAAGGGAAATGTTTTTTTTCCTGTTTTATATCAAAATGATCTAGCTAGTAACTTAATAAACGCATCCTTCAATATGTTCAACCAACTGTAACCCAGTAATTCTTATGAATGTATCTTTGTCTCATACATTAGTGGGGAAGAAAAAAAAATTGATGTTTTTTTAATTCATGCTAAACAGCTGGCATAATTTACATACCAGTAATTTTAAATATTCTTTATTTGAATCAAGCTCTTTTGGGAACACATCTTTGGGAAGAGTTGTTATTATTTCATGTGGAAACAGCCTTTAGTAGCAAAGTAAGGAAAAATATTTAAAACTTGACTTTCTCATTTCTTCACATACTACCTATTAGAACCAAAATTTCATATCCACATGCTTCATTTCTAAAGTAGCCAATAGTTATTTTACCATTTTTTAAGTCATGCTTAAAATTCCCTCCTGAAGAAAGGTGTCATATTTCCTGCTCTGTGCTGATGCTGGATAGGTGGCAGCAGTGCTCTCTTGTGGATGATCAGAAGACAATGAAACACAGATGTAATGGAGATTTATATTCAGCATTACAAAGATGAGCTGGAAGAATCAGGAGAAATATTTTCTACAAGTACCTTTTGACTTCTTTAATATCTTGCTGAGTGTCTAGTAACCCCAGGTCTGTTTTCAAAACTTAATTGTTTTATATACATCTAGCTTCATAGATCCAGATCCAAGTATAACTGTAAATATTAAATGTGTCAGAAATGTTTTATACTGTCTGTTTTAAGGCAATCAGTATGCCTTCCACATGAAAATACTTCAAATACTGAGGATCTGTTGATTGTATCCAGTTGCTACGTTGCTCTAGATTTCTCTCCTGTAAGGAAGAGATTTGTTGATACCATATTTTGCCCTATTGATTTTTACAGGTCCAATTCCTTTTGAAGCACTTAGTGTTGCTGACTACTTCAGCCAAAACCTCTCTTATCATTCTCAGTCAGCATCTTCCAGTGAATCAGCAGTGTGGGAATAGGCTGAACACTGCCCCTCATTCAGTTTGTCCTTAGGCATTTATTTGTCATATAAGGTAACTCTGCCTTTCTTTTGATGCAACAAAGACTCAGAAATTTGCTGCAATAGTGCGTGTGCCTTGCACACAGTGGAGCAATATAATCACAGAACCATAGAATGGCTTGGGTTGGAAGGGACTTTAAAGATCATCTAGTTCCAACCCCCCCAATGTGGGGGGTATTCCTCCTTTCAGGTTCTGGTCTCTGAGTGACAGATGGTGGGATCTTTTATTTAATGCTTTAGTCAGCTCACTGACACATTCCACTTTCAATTATTCCCTTCTTTTTTTCAGTGATGTATAGCTGTAATTGATTATAATAATCTGCTGAGGCAGAAAGAGCAAAAGTTGAATAAATACAGTGAGAATTTGAGGACTCTTTATTATCTCACTTCTTACATCTCCATGGAAGCTTAACATTTACTGGGAATTGTAAGACAGGTGACTTGCTTTAGCTTAATAGTAACTGCTTTTATCTCTTTAAATAACAAAGCATTAGAAAGTAGCAGCCTGGCCCAATAGCCTGAGGTAGATCGGTTTTTAATGTAGATGGCATAAAAGCCAAAAAATTTTCATTGCTAAGGTATATCATACATTGCTCAAGAAATGAGATTTATCTATTTATGCTGGGTTTTTTCACCATAAGAAACACCTCACAATATGTTTTTCTTCCATATTAAAAATTAAACCCACTAGGCAATCCAGACGGATATACACACAATACTAATTTTAACTGCTTGGATGGTGCGTCCATTGAAAACTTGATTTCCATGCTGCTGAAGTGATGAGACCTAAGCCCAATTATTTTTGAATGGCATGTGAATGCCGCAGGCAGGGATGCCATTAGTAAAGGGCATTTGCTGTCGGAAAAAATAAAATAGAAAAAAAGAAATATCCCATGCCTAGGAGAGTCCCCAGCATCAGCCAATGAGAAATTACTGAACATCATGACACCAGCCCTGCGGATTTATATCTTTTAGGGTGACACACTATTGGCTGCTAGTATGGCTCTATGGGAGGGATCGCTGCCACTGTCTGTGGCTTCCTCTCCAGGTCCTTATTTGGTAGCTGTTGATAGAGCAAGTCTTTGAACAGCTGAGCATCTTGACATACATTATTCATTAAATCCTGGTGTTCAGGAAATATGCATATCCCTAGCTCTTCAGAAATTTTTTCAGCTCGTGCGATATGTGTGTTCAACGTTGCCTCTGAATGCTTGGAGTTTCACAAATGGCATTTATACAATCAGAAGACCACATGGTTGGATTTCATTTCAGTACGCCTCCTGAGCACACAGTTGCTGAGAAGCTGAAGACCAGCAAAAAGAATTAGGAGAGGAAAGAAGGAATCTTTTTGCTTGGAAGTCTTTTGCAGTGTCAGATAGCAAAGAACTGATAAGCTTAGATTGGTAGTATAGAAAAAATCAAAAATGCCTGAGGCAAACTATTTACTCTCAGTTTCTTGGGGCTACATAAAGGTAGGATTTTATTTTACCTTTTAAGAACTTTGATTTATGATGCATGATTGCATGATCACTGGATAGTGTGAGGATTTGTGGGTGATATGATAATGAATAATTTGAAGTAAAAAATCAGATAACAAGCCTTTGTTCAGCAAGAAGAATGAACTGCACAGTGTACAGTCTCTCTTAGAAACTGTGCTGGGACTTTTAAAATAATATTACTTCCGTGAATGATTAGATCAAACCTAAAGCCAAAGAAATTCAGAAAAGTTTTGTGTTCTTTCAAAAAAGGTTACTACAAAACTGTATTTCTAGCCACTAAAAGGTTTAAAAACTACAAATACCTCAAAACATGGATACTATAAAATAGAAGAAAACATGAGTAAAGAAGCTGAGGATAATGAGTGGATGCACGACTCATACTGGTTTTAATTGCTGAAGAAAGGTGAAATCATGAACACTGAGTTTCACAGCATTTTTGGTAGCCTCTGTGTGTGTGACAGCTTATTGATTAAAACATTGGAAATTTCCATATTCTAATACTGATCTATATTGTTACGTGGAGCAGTATGAACAAGCTTGAAATGGCAATACTGCTAGAAAATGGAATTAAATAAGCTGCATCTGTTTTACAGAAAAGTTTTGCATCAAGGAGTTAAATCAGTGTGCCTGTCAGCACACCGAACTGAAATCCACTTAGTAGAAAACCACATTTGAGCTTTGGCTTATCCCTAAAAAATTATGTTTGTGCTTAAGAAAAATGCTGCTGCTTTTCTACTTTTATAATTGTTGGTGTGAGTGTGTAAAAATAATTTTAAAAAATCATCTTATGCTTGACATACAATGTGTATCAAATCATTCTGATTTAAAGAAATTCCTATTTTTCCTGAACTAAATGATGAATATGTTGAATTAAATTACTAAAAATAACACAAGCATTGTTTTTGCACAATTGAATATCTTATGCTTTCTTTTATTAATACCCACTTTTAAAGTAGATATATGTCTTTTAAAATAGAAGTGCAAAGCCTGTTTATGTCCAATTATGAGTATTCTCAGCTAATGCTGAATGGTTACAATATTTTATCAAGGATTTTGATCAGTCACCTGTGAAGAAATTTCATCCTATGCTATCTGGGTATATTTCTTTCTTGTTTCCAAAACAATAAGATGAAATACTTTGCATTTCAGCTAAAAGTAATTTATTGTAATTTACTAGAAAGTATTTCCTGCATTTCTAGGCAGCTGCTGTCACGTTTCTCTTTGCTAAATCAGAAAAATTCTATCACCAATTAAAAAAATAGAAAAGTTCCCTCTTACTGCTTTGCCTTTAGAATTCTTAGACTTTATTTTTTTCTAACAGAAGTTTAGCAGAGACCATAGTAGCTGTAATTGAATACACATGGGGAAAAAATGTCCTTTGTATAGAGACTGTCCTATACTGGCAACATAAAATGATTTCAGTGAAAAAGCTAAGTCGTGTTTGAGCACTATTTTATCACAGTGCTTTCTGTGAGAAAAACTGTGAGAAGAAGCAAAGATATTCTGTTTTCTTATGACATTCAAAACAATTATGTAGAGTATTTTTAAAATTCTGAAGATTGAAATATCTTATTTTCAGGTATTACACTGTATGTAATATCAGATATAACACTATATCTGTTTCTGTCCCTTGTTACTCACATATTTCTGTGTGCTTCAGGCTGTATTTATCTCCTGTGAATTATATTTTGGAAAATGGGAATGTTTACCCATGGGTTTTTTTGAGTATCTTTTCTTGAAAAAAATGAACACCACTGTCACAATGACAGCCTTAGAGATACCTGCCTTTCTGCAGCCTATTATGAAAAACACTACCTGTCCTTGATATTAATTAAACCTATGGGATTCCAACCCAAAGCTTTAGCTGTTAAGAATTCTGTTTGTGTATCCAGAATGCTGCTAAAATCGAAGATAGTTTTGCATCGGTAAGCAGTGTAGACAGAAGCCTTCTGTTAATTTGTAAGGCTGACGTTTTTTGAAATTCCTTTTTTGTTTTATTATAGAACACAAGCCTTTTTTTAATCTAGTAATATAACATATTTTATTCATTTTGAGTACAGGAACAGAAAGCCTGCATGGAATCTACAGATAGAGTGGTACTGAGTGCTTCCTCTAGGCACAACTAGCTGCTGTCTGATTCTTTACTTAAGCTCTTTGTTATTGAGTCAAAAACTTTACACAAAATTTGAAAAATCTTCTGAAGTGTAAACAACAACCCCTACATATATATAAAGCATGCAGCCCCAACTTGTTCATAGCCATGAATCAACTCTGTTTGGATCTTGGAGTCATTGATTCCTTCTAACATACATTCAGATTCTTCTAAAAATGTATCAATGCTCTGGTTGCCATCTGGGAACATGATTTCTCTAAAAGTTTGTGTTTTTCTGTGTATCTTTGCTGAAAAGTGTCTTGGTTTTCGAAAAAACTCCTCCACGTACGTATGTTTATTCTAGGCTGACAGCAGTAGTATAGATACAGAGATGTGCACACATTTGGCTACAGCTCCAAAACTCCTAAACTACAAATCCCTTCTTGAGAAGTTAACACAGTTTAGGAAATTGTTCTCAGTTCATTATCTTTAATGTATGTACCTTTATTCTCATGTATTACAGTTTTTGCTATAGCAGACTTCTTAGGTTTATAAAGGGAGATAATGGTGCACATCTACTTTTTTCACTTTAGGGACATTTTTAATGCTACTTGAATTCTCTGCTTGTATTTGTGTTGAGGGCTCTGCACCTTCTTATGCCCCCATCCCCTTAATCCCAGCTAAGATTAAAATCTTAAAATAGAAACAAATGGAATTTTAAAAATTCAGCTTAAGGAGATATTTTCAGGACCCTTTTTTTTGGAAAAGAGTTTGTGGCTCCATTGCTCTGACAGCAGTATTTGGCAGCGAAGAACCGTATAATTGACTTAATGGACATTTAATAGCCAGGTCATTTTTTGAGCCAGGGCATTTTTTGAGGCTATAGTCAAGGACTGTGGTATTCCAAAGGGATGTATGTGTCATTTTTCCAATCTAACAATGCCTAGTGGGATGTATGAAAATCTTTCTGAGAAAGAATACAATGTACACATTGATCAGCGAAAAACCTCTGCTTCCTCCCCATGCTGAGCTCACAATACCATAATTAAAGCGTATGGTTTAAATGTTTATTAATAACAAGAGTTTTGATCTTTAGGATTTATGTTTGTGAATCTGGAAAGTATATGGCATTAAGATTTTAAAAATTCTCATCCAAAATGTCATCTTTAATATTTACTGCTGTTAGGAACAAGGTGGTTTTATGTCCTTGTTTGACTTGTTTTGAACATAATTTGCAAAGTGTTACTTCCAGGAGGCCAAATTATGAGATTGTGGATTTTAGCCAAGTTTCAAGCACTTAGGGGTATTTCTTGGATAAGTAAAACAGTGTTGGCTCAGGGATGTAACCAACTTATCTGGTTGGCAATAAGAGCTTGTGGGAGCCATATGAGAGGCAAAATTTCATTATAAATTAATTGTGCAGAGCTCTGTAAATATGTGGATCTTTGAAACAGTAATTTTGTATGGATACGCTTGAGCCCAAATTAAATATTTGAGAAATAGGTAAAATTGGGAAAAAATAATGGAGTTAAATTTGGTTTTGCTATTTTGATTGGGGCTTTTTTTCCTTAGAAAAAGGATATTTTTTTCTCAAAGGACAAGTTATTAAATATAAGGGATTGAGCAATGTACAGATACAGTGAAAAAGAGTATAACCAACTAGAATGTCTGCATATCTTGATTGCTGTTTGTCTCTCATGTTGGTTTTTTTAATGTTCTCAAAGAGCATTATTGTTCTGCATCAGAAACTGCTGTCTGCATATGGTCTTCAGCTTCTCATTCAATGGCAATGACGGTTGTAAGGCTTTGTCAGATAATTAGAAAATCAAACAGTTCTCTCAACTCCCGCTTAGTCCAGAAGTTTTCAAAATAAATGCCGTTTAAAGTCTTGGTTCCGTGGCGTCAGCAACATGTGAAAGAGTATGAGGAAATCATGCAGCTCCAGTTCTTCAAAGCCGAAGGCATCTCCAATTGAATTTGCTCTCAGTAGGAGGGCCTTGCAGAGGCTGAGGGACTTGTTTTACTTTACACCCTTTTTCAGCAGTAACACAGATTTGTCTGCAGTTCTCATGCAGATGGTTGAGTTTTTATGATCTACTTGCGTAGTGGTGTGAGCTGGGGAAATAAGGGTTTGCATCAGACTTTGCATCAGTGGGGAACATGGAAAAGACTGTTATGTACCTGTTCATTTGTGGATATTCATACAACAAATACTGACCTGAAAATTCTTAGAGAACATATGCTTCATAAGTCCCATAAGATGATTCCCAGTATGCAATCACAAACCTCTCTACCCACTCCTTGCTGTTAAATTTATTATTGGGGGGTTGGAGATGTGGGGGTGGGGCACAGGGTGGGAATCCTTCCTATTTCATTTGTCAGGTAGCTGCAAACACTTTCAAAGCTGGGAAACTTTTAAGAAGACTTCCTGAATAATACATGGCAGTGGTGGCTAGATGAGTGTGGAACATTACACAATTTGTGGTTTTCTGCAGCAGAAACAGCATCACCAAGTTTGGTATTGTGTAGAAGAATTTACTTCCAGCTTTACTTACAACCAGGCAGATGAAGATCTATTGAAGTTAGGATCCAGTGAACTAGCTAATTAAATTAGGGAAGAGAGGATATTGAAGTAGTAATGGATAAAGTGATGACATGCCTGGAAGTTAATGTGGTTTTATCAACTCCTGGCGTTTTATTAAGGCTCCTATACGCAATATTTAATTTGAAACTGCAGTCTCTGGGTGCCATCTGGTGAAAGCTCTTCCATGACATCTTCATTTTTTGTCTTATATATTACAGTTTCTTACCTTTTGTGGGAACAGAAGAAAAAAATGTATAAACATGACTTAAGCGTGTTAAGTGTTTAAAAGTTTAAAGACAGACTTGTAAATAAGGTCTTGGGATTTTTGGACCAGTCATTTTATTGCTTGGTAAATATGGCTTGATTTTTCAACGTTTGACTTTAGTGACAAATGTTAGACATTGCTGAAGAGGTTGAGACTTGTTTTGTCTAGAATGCATAGCTCTATAGTTCTCATAATATATGTAACTGTATTTGCAGTATGGTTCTAATTTTCAGATGTGTTGAGCACTTCCTAGCACATGGCTATATCTGAGATCAAAGCTGAGCCTTTGGCTTGTGACTAAAGTAGGGTCCAGACTTTGCAGCTCTGGAACCTCCTGAGCTGATAACATGTCAAGATGGCAGGAAAATGCAGTGACTAATGGTTAGAATGTTTTATTAAAGGTAATTTTGTTGGGCACATTGTGAGCAATATGGTAATTCGTGGCTTACAAATATATTGTGAAGAAAAGAACATTTTTCACTGTGCAAGGCCACTTTGAAGTAATAACTTTGATGATTCCAATGGGATGGAAATGGGATGGTTAATGTTTACTACAGTGGTTTGTCTCTTTGAAGAAGAATAAACTATAAATTACCAGTCTTCAACTTAGAGGAATCTTTACATGTATATACTCTAAGGGTAGCTATTCCTTGATATAACAGATAGTCATGACTGCATGAACAAGGTAAAAGGTGATTCTGAAAGTGGCACAAAAAAATTGGCTTTGTTAAGAGAAAAGATGACTGGGAAATCTAACAATGAAATGAAAGGATGGCACAATTGGAGGCAAAATTCAATAGTGACAGATGCATGCTAATTTTCATTGGCAGGAGTTTGTTAGTAAGTATTGCTGCCTTCTGCTTGTTGGTAATATCAAGGCAGAGCTATAGTAAATGAAAGTGCATCTAAGACAGTGAGAGCTGTATTATGCAATTAACCTGTCAAACATAATACCACAGGATATCATTTCACCCTGGAGTCTAGAAGGAATCAAGAAAAGCCCAGTGATGTGTACCTAATTAATTATACATTTCATGGAATATTAGTATCTGCTTCTATCCTGTAGAGTGCCTAGAGTGAATTGCTAACTAAGAGGGAAATGGAATGTGTTTCCACAGATGAGTATTTTCTACTCCAGTGTTTCTTGGAGATGCTTGCAGTTTTCTGAGATAGTGGAATTGTCAAGTCATTGGACTGGTTGAATATAATAATTTCAGGTCAGAGACAACAAAACCTACCTCTTTTCATATTGACTAGTATGCAATTAATAAGATATTTAGATATTTTGGAGCAATGTTGTCAAATGATTTTGAGTAGATTAATGAAGAGGGGTAAGATAGACTTGAAATGTTACTAATGAATTGCAAAAAAATGCAAAAATAGATTAATTTGCAAATCTTGTGAGAAAACTAGTATAGAATAGCTCCTGCATAAATACATTTGTATTTACTTTCCAAATTAAAATCGAAAAATTGGAAAGATGATATTATAACTTGTGTGTGTGCAAATGCCTCAGAGTTTTCAGTTACTAGTAGGACACTGTACCTTAGTCATTGAATCACTGTGGTGTATTTTAGGTGGTTAAGAATGACATTGCTCAATCCAGCTGGTTGGGCAGATCCTTGGTACATGGGATTTCTGCTTTCACAGTTGTCTTATTTTAGTATGTATTCTTAATGTCATATTCTTTCCCCAGTTATAAAGTGATTGCATTTTCTTATCCTAACTAAAATATATCTTGATGTAACTAACTTTACACTTTTTTCTTTTTTTTTCCAGTTTAAAAGAATGCTGAACCGTGAGCTAACCCACCTCTCTGAAATGAGCAGGTCAGGCAATCAGGTCTCAGAATATATATCAAACACTTTCTTAGGTAAGACTATGAAGAGTTAACTTTTTTGTCTTTCGGGGGTTTTTATAGCTCTCTGGGCTGTGTTAAAGCCTAAAAACAAGTGGCTTTCCATATTAATTTTTTCTTTCAGAAACTGCATTTAGCATATTGTTGTCAGAATTTGTGCAGAGAGATCAGTTTAGATCCATTTCATCACAGCTCAATTAATTTGTGGATGTGATTTCCCTGTGTGTGTAATTACAAATAAGTATTCATGTATGTATTACAACTACTATATTGCTACCACATAAAGAAATTAATATAATGAATTATAGAGAATCATAGAGATTCACAGAATATTCTGAGTTGGAAGAGACTCAAAAGGATCATCAAGTCCTACTCTTAAGTGAATGGCCCATAGAGGGATCAAACCTACAACCTTGGCTATATTAGCACCATTAGCACTAACCAGCTGGGCTAATCTCGGAGTGGTAATTATGCATATATTTATATATTAACCACTGTATTTTCCTACTGGAATTACTGCAGAGTTTTCAGTGTGCTAGAGGCACATAAACACATGTAACCTCATAAAATCTCACAGCAAGCAGTTAAGATATTTTGGCATTCCCTGCCTGCACATGCACAGTTTAGTGCATGTGACGAAATAAACATCTGAATAGACCTTTTCCGGGAAGATTTTTGCAGCTCCAGATCTTGGCATGCTGGGAGGTGAGCATTGACTGAATCCCAACACAATATTATAAAGAATATGGTTTCATCTCCATGGCTTTTTTTCCCCCTAAAATTAATGAAAAACAAGAAAACTTAATTCCATATTGTTGATTTTGAACATGAAGATAAAGATACTATAGCAACCTCAAAACATGTTTTGAGCAAAATACCATTGGTTCATAAAGCCGATGTAATAAGAGAGGCACAGTCAAATACATCTATATTAGGATAGCAAGTGCTTTAAAAAGTGAGAGTCATACATGTTAAGATCCATCTTACTGTGTGTGAGATACAGGATAGAGGGATTTCCTTCTCAGTGGGAGAATGGTAAACCTCTGTCATGGACAAGCAGTATTGCCCAGCTTCAGATGCCCTGAAAACCACAGTGTGCAATTGCCTGAAAGGATGACCCACTTAGGCTATGGAGACTGGGATGCCAGCTTCTGCTTGCTTTCACTTGAAAGCTTAAGACTTACTCTGACACGGTAAAGAAATGCATCCATCAGCCTTTCGCTGGAGATCTCAGTCTTGAGCAGAAAGAGGGCTGGAAAGTCAATCACTTCTAATTCACTGGACAATGGGCACTGTTTTCTATCTGCTTGAAAAACTGGATACTTAAAATTATAGGTATAAGAGCAGCACAATAGTGAAAACACCTCATTTTCAAAATATGCAGTCCAAGTATATAGGTTCTCAATATCTATGTAAAGAGAAAACTTTCCCTAGAAATACTTAATGAGTTTATTATCTATTTTTTAAAAAATATATAACTTACATACTTACATCAATATCTACAAACTTTATCACATTTGTAATTTAGGAAGCTGTCATGAGAAAACAGGTTTTCCATTCTTCTTATTAAAAAAAAAAACAACAAACCAAAACCAAAAAACAAACCCAAACTGTTTTCCTTTAGAGCTATATGAAGGTTTGAAATTATTTATAATGACAAGAAATATAATCTGTGTGTAAGACATAAGGCTCCTACATTGTGTACAATAACATGCAACGTTTTTCTTTTTCAGCATCATTAACCTGTTTTCTATGAATGGAAAATGTTTGAGAACCTGTCACATAGCTTAAACAGGGTCAAAATGGCAAGCTGTCTTTCTGGATGTTCAGATGGGCACAGCCCTGTGTGCTCAAAGTTACAAAAGCAGAGGCAGCCCCACAGAGTTTCTCAGGAGATCTTAAGTCATTCAGACACACACTTCCTTTCACTTGAGTTAGCATGACAGCTCAGCTAACAAATCTCTGTTTGATGGGTCTAAACTTTGTGCATGTGACTGAAACCATAAACACCAAACACAAGCACAAGTTGCAGCTCCTCATCTGTTGTCAGTTTGCACCAGACAAGGGCTGCTGTGCTCTGCCTCCCCTTTTCCTCCTTACAAGGAGAGTGCTGAAGTATGATGGGGTACTAGGGGACCCAGTGCTGCTGGCTACAACCTGGTGACATTTCCAGAGTCTCTTCTTCATTGTGATTTGTTTGAAATTTGAGGTGTCCATTAAGTGTATGTTTGAGGTGTCCGTTAAGTGTATCTGCTAAAGGTTAATAATAAAAAAAAAAAGAAGGTCAAGAGGCAAACATATAACAAGCTGGTAATTAGAAATGGACTTGCTAACCTCATCTGGTTTCAAAGTTGGTATTGGAAATTAGTATCGCAGAAATGAAAAAATGCACGTGCAAAAATTCCAATTTTTCTTTATTTTAAAATTTTATTTTGGTTTAAGGGTTTTTTTTAGCTGTTTTGGCTCATGCCCTTTGTCACAAACATCTTTTCTGGATATTAGATGGTTTTACTGGTATATTCCTTGAGATCTAGAAAAGGTGGAGATACATTTCAGCAAAAAAGAAGAGATAGTTTGAAGAGAGTCATTAAACTCTAGACTGAAATACAGTGTGAATAAAAGGAACAAATAATAATTCATATTTGTACTAGTTTTGACAGAAAAGCCCTCCATTGCACTAACTTGGGTTTCTTTGGGGCAGATATTTGCAATACTTCACAACCCCATACTGTTTTTGTAGCAATCCTGTGGCAGTTGCCTAAATATACTTTACTCTCAGCTTAATTCTTGTCTAAAATTTTGCTGGCACATATATTGATAAATTTTATTAAGTGATGCTGCTGATACTGCTATGGGGGCCAAAGCCCACAGCAAAATTCAGAGGTTAACAAAGCACTCATTTTGTCATTATTATTGACTCTAGCTGGGAGGTGCAGAAACGCTGCGTTGGTGGCATGACCTGCCAGCAATCAAAGTGCTTGTAGATGTGACTGGCAAAAGGCTCTCCAAGTTGTACAGTCTTAGTGAACAGGACCAGTCCACAAGTCTGAAAATCCTGCAAAAGTTTTCTAAAGGTTTGCACGAGGACACACATGGGCAGTTTCTGAAATACAATTTCACAGACTGTTTCACCTGAAAAAAAGACAAAGTTATTTTTTCTTGAAAAATGCATTCCGGTGTCATTGTAATATTGTTTTTAGACTGAGATGATGACCCTTTCTACAGCACCAGGGATATGGCAGAAGTGGTAATCAGACAGTCACAAGTTGCTTTTAAAGCCAATTCAGAAATAATGCAGCAATTTGAGTAAAAGAGGTCTGCTTGTACTGAAGTATATGTCTGTATTTAACTTTTCATGGGTTTAATGATCTTGATAGAAAGAATCTATTACAGAATCTTAAAAGAAGTTTTTCTAAGAATTATGAGGTCGATAAGTTGCAACTCAACAGTGCATTTTATAATATTTATAAATCTTTTATAAATAATTCTCTTTTTATTCATTCTTTGAAGACAAGCAACATGAAGTTGAAATCCCTTCTCCGACACAGAAAGAGAAAGAGAAAAAGAAGAGGCCAATGTCCCAGATCAGTGGAGTCAAAAAACTCATGCACAGCTCCAGCCTAACTAATTCCAGTATTCCCAGGTTTGGAGTTAAAACAGACCAAGAAGATGTTCTTGCCAAGGTAGAGAATATATGTCCTTGAATTTATATAAACACTGTGAACTTTTGAGTATTATTCCATCCTCTGCTTATATACATGGATTTCAAGCTGCAGCACCAAGCATTGATATCACTTGAAATAATCCAAATTAGTTGGAGTACAATAGCAAGTAAAATCAGAATCACACCATAAGGGTTAATTTCAGCATAAAGACAATTTCATCAGGAGATGAAATGTAAATTATCATTTTTATATGCATTAAGAAAACTTCAGATTCATAAATAGCATCTGAATATTGAAGAGTAAACACATTGTATAATATCACAGGAATGAAAATGTATAGAGAGCTACGCTGTTTTTTAAAAATGCACAAGGATACTTAGCATTAGATCTACCCTTCCTATTTTTAGCTGTATCATTTTTTGTATATCCTTTTTCTTATTTTTTAATGAAATTTCTTATTCTTTTTTGCACCGGCAGCTAACTGCTTCTTAATAACAGAAAATTGGTATGAAGGGATTTCTGATCGAGTTTTGCATTTTAACGTATGCCTATCCTAATATTTTCAGGAATATTATTTGAGGAATATTTCTGAGGACCAGGGTGAAGGCAGCATAATTGCAGTATCTCTAGAGGTTTTCTCCTCAGTGAACTTTGTTGTCAATGGACAGTGAGATAGCAAAGTGTGTCAGTTAAACTCTTCCAAGATTTCAAGAATTTTTCCCTCTGGAGCAATCCACTTAAGAGGCAGTCTTTCCTGCTTAGACAGGTAAAATCTGAAACATGTCTAGATGTAAATTCCGATATTTCGAGATTAGTAGAAGATGCAGAGTTTAGAGTTTAGCCCTTACAGAGTTTAGCCCTTGCAAAGTTTAGCATGTAACTTGCACAGTGGCCAGGTTTGAATGAGTCCTCTGTTTATAATTACTTCTCTCAAAAATTGCAGGAATTTTTGTGTTAGGTTTCAACCTGTTCGTTGCTTGATTCCACTCTAGGAACTTGAAGATTTGAACAAGTGGGGCCTTCAGGTTTTCAGAGTTGCAGAGTTATCTGGAAACAGACCTCTGACTGTCATCATGCACACTATTTTTCAGGCAAGTAGTAGCAGTCATGCTGCTCTTTTTCTTATCTTGGAGGCTGTTCTGTGCTTTGAAATCTAATTGTTTTTCCTTTACTTTTATAGGAGCGGGACTTGTTAAAAACCTTTAAGATTCCAGTAGATACTTTAATAACTTACTTGATGACCCTGGAAGACCATTACCATGCAGATGTGGCCTACCACAATAACATACACGCTGCAGATGTTGTTCAGTCAACCCATGTCCTACTGTCAACTCCAGCTTTAGAGGTAAACTAACTGAAGAAGAAAAGTGGCAGTCATGAGAGGAGGGGATGCACTGAGAGTCTTCTAAATTAAATATTAAAGATCTTAATTTCTGCAAAGTTTTTAAAATACATCTTAGCATCTATTTAATGAACTCTGTTCTTTTAAAGATATTTTGTGAGCATCAACGTTACATATAAATACTGTGCAGAAAATATAATGTCTTTTCATTTTAAATCATGGAGATTTTTGCTGTCATAAGTCATAACCTTTTTCACTGTAACACAATGCATATCTTGTTTCTACCATCTTATTATTTATGCCACATCCTGTTCTGTAGTTATTTCCCATGTGGAACTCCATATAACCACAGTAAGTGGAATTTCTTAGGAAATACTACTTTTGTATTTATTTCTAAGACAGATTGGAATATGTATTAAATTTTCACTTGCCTATCTCTTTTTTTACCCTCCCCATAAAAATTGCGAAACTGATTGGGGAAAAAATTAATTTGTTCTTTTTGAAACAATTATCTTCTTGAAAGTTCTTAAATTGCTGAAGTAGAAGGATGTGAAAGCTGGAGATTTTCCCTTTTTTAAGCCCAGCTCAGGTCTTAACATAGCAGTTGTTGACATTGATACATCCCAGCAAATGGTTAGAAAAATTCAGATAAATGAAGCAGTAGAGATTTTATTAGTTCAGAAGTATTTACCTTCATTTTCAAGAAGGGCTGCATTTTGACTCTTTCCTATAATGGTCAGTATTTCATGTTACTGAATACACCTGTTTTACCTTCTTCTTAAAAAGAGGGTTATAAGTGGACCTTAAGACAGGTTTGTATCCTCAAAGACTTGGAAATCTCTTGAGAAAGATTTTCTTACTCTCAAGAAGAAAGATTAGATAATGTTCTTAAAACACCACTTGCTTCACCACGTAGTCATCAGTAAAATTTTGAGTTTTTTTCCCAGATTACATTTTTTCATGGCCTCCTCAGCAAAGCTTTAGTTGATGAAATGACAGTGTCTGCCCAGTGCCACTGCTGGTCTATGCACTTCTGAGCTGTCCTTGATAATTTTGAAAGCATTTGCATCATGTGGGTGCTTCTGACAACAGGGCACTGAGCTCAGTGACATTCCAAGTCCGTTGCAGTTCTTCTTTTCCTGTCTTCCCAATAATCTCATACAAATGGAAAATCAATAAATTATGTTAGATGTTGTGTAGACTGTCACTACTTCCTTTAGCATTATATAGGAGATGTGCATCTTTCAAGTACAGGAAAATACACAGGAGTCAAGCTGAAATATGTAACTTTAATTTTGGTATGTTAGAAACCTGAACTTCATTGTCTAATAAAGGTGGTTTATTTACAGACTGAAGCTGAAAATACTTCAGTTGTGACAGAATCTAGTAATGCTCTCTGTATGAAATACAAATCACTTTACTTTGACCAAACTTGAAATTTTAGGAAATTTTACATATTGGATGATTTTACAAAGGGTTGATAGTTTGTGTGTAAAGTCTTTTGAGGTTATGATATATTTCAAAAGTGTTTTGCTTGTTCACTTCCAGATTCAACACAGAATCATTTTTATTGAAAACACTTTTCACTGGTTGGTGATTGTCATTTCTCTTTCGTTACATTCTAGGCGGTGTTTACTGATTTGGAGATTCTTGCAGCAATTTTTGCCAGTGCAATACATGATGTAGATCATCCTGGAGTTTCAAACCAGTTTCTTATCAACACAAGTAAGTTTGATGTTTAGTGGTTTTCTCAAAAATTTGCAGTGAGGTCTACACATAACGCTTGAAAAATACACAGTTCATTCCTTGTTTGCTTCTATCTGATTTTTCTCAATGAATAGATAGTGTTTATATTTTAAACCTGATACTACTTTACTTTTTTTGTAACTTTCGAAATAATTTACATAGTACACTCTAGTAAGAGTTACTAAGGTATAAACTCTAAACCTGTCATTGTTTCAATGTATTGCATATTGTCCTGCCTGGAAATATAGTTGATTTACATTAAAGTTTCAGGAAGAGAATGTTTTTTTTTAAAGAAAAGGCAAGACAAAATTTTGTATTGCAAACATATGACATAACCGAGGATAGAAATTCAGAAAGTAGAAAAGCAAGTTTCTTTTTAGCAAACACACAGTCAGGATGATCTCTGCCTGGATCCTGTACTTGGCTTTGATCTCACATGCCTTGTAGACTGAATTTCCTCATCCTGTTTCTGCAGTTATTATAAACCTGTTTGTTTTCTTCTGACCCTAATATCATCTCCAAATTTGAAACCCAGTGTACTTCTGCATTTCTCAAGGCTGTAGTCTGCAGCATTGCTGAACCTCTATCCCCTCCTTATTTATCTACTGAAAGAAAAACACTGTTAACTTTATTGAACCTGATTGTGACATATTTATTCAATGGTTTGTTGCCCCAGAGGCAGCCTGCTTGGATTTTGTTGACTTATGTCACTATTATCAGTGGATAGCACTTTTTCGGTCAGTACAAGTTCTGTCATACTGTGTTATTTCTTCTGGTCTCTGACAACTTCTCCTTTTATGATAACTGACTGGGAAGCACTAATAATCCAAGCACAGAAGAAGAAAAAGCAACAGAAATGGAAACATACCTAGGCTTGTGTATTTGACCCATCTGGTTGTCCATTTATAGATACTGTCACTTCTGCAGACGGATAAATCTATTTCACAGGTGTTAAAATAGAGTGACCCCCAAATCAGCAGTAGAGTTTGAAGAAGGGAGCTCCTCTTCTGACTCATTGCTGCTGTATATGCAAATAAGACATACACTTCAGTTTAGCCTGCACCTAGTTTTGTTTGTCTCAATGGCCTAAGGGCCACTCTGTAATGAAGTTGAATTGGATGACTCACCCACACATGGAAGAGGATTAAGATTGACTCTGGATTTTTTGTGCTTTACTGGGGACCAGTACAGTTCAGCAGTGTACTACTGGCAGAGGGTGAATCAAGCTTTGTGCAAAAACCAGTGTGTATAATATCTGAATTCTTAAGAGTGGGCGTATGTAGGTATAGTTTTTTGCTTGTTGTGTGAGAAATTGAGTACTAGGTTACAGTGGTGGCTCCAAGGTTCTATGAGGAAACCAACGAATTGTTTAGGTTTAAGAGGTTTGACTGAGTTGAAGGGATGAGCACTGGTGCATACAGCTTTTACTTCTAGTTAGACAGATTGCAATTCAACTAATGTTGGCATCATATTCATGCTGATAATTACCAGCTTAGAAAATACACCTTGTTTTTCTCAATTCAGCTTTTGATAACGGAAGCTTATGTGTCAGTCAAATAACAACACTAATTGAAACTGCTGTTGCAAGGTTGAAAGAAACAAAGAGGTGGTTTTTATTTTCATTTTTCTGTGCGCAAGGAAGAAATAGGGACAGAGAGAGAAAAAGATTATCTAACGTTGGTTTCTTAAATCCAAAATATTCAGAAGATAATTTGCTTCCAATCTAATTTTGTTTTTTCATTGAACCGAACAATATATTAAGATTTCACTAGATATAAGAATGCATTAAAAAAAATAGACTTAGTTACTTAAAGCATGTACAAATTTGCCATATTTCCTTCTTTTTTCTTATAAATAGTCTTGTGACGCTTCTATTATTTTCCTATTTAAAGTCTATTACAGAATTGTCAAATAAATTGATCCCTCTTGAACGCTGTTAAAAAACAAAGAAAATATTAAATATATTAGCATCAGAGGAGATGCTTATTTTACCACTGTAACTCTGTCCTTCCAGAAAAATATTCTTGAATCTTGTAATGTGTTATACAGGTTACTAAGGGGGAACTTCCTTCCATTTTTTTACATCCATTTTGAAGTTGAGTGCATTTTAGCTGTATCTGTAGCTCCAGCTCTTCCAAAGTACTTTGGCAACGTGGAGTGTTTGTCAGAAGGTTGTTTGAAAGGAGAATAAACTGCTGCCTGTTTTCTGCATAAGAAAAACAAGTATGCAAGCCTTCTATGTGTTCTGTGAAAGACGAAAGAGCGATAACTTTACAAACTTGCTTTCTTTCTACTTCTGCTGTTATAGTTTTGCTGCCTTCAGGATAAAGAAAGGCAGAGGAAGACTTTCCTAATTCAATAGATTAATTTATTCAAGACAGGAGAGGAAAACAGCAGGAGAATAGATAAAGAGATTAATGAAATCTGAAGATCAAAGGTTTTAGAGGCATACCATTGAACCAGCGGCATTTTAAAACATAGCTGCTGTAAAAGAAGAAAAGAGGCAAAGAGTGGAATAGGCTGTTACGTGTTTAAACTTAGGCTAGAACAGCTGTAATAAATAGAAGCTAATACAGCACATGAAAAGTAGGATTGCAGAGAAAGTATTTAACTTTTTTGTGATAGATTTATTAACAAGCTGTATCTTAAAGCATATGCAAGCTGACTGTTCAGTGTTCCTGGGTTAAAGCTGTGCAGAAAGTTTTGTAACTGCTTCGATTTTTCAGAGCTGTCTTTTCAGCAGGTCTAAGCTGACCTTTCAGGTGTGCCTTAGCACAGGCATGGCTGGGAAAGTGTGTGTTATTCTCATGGCCATATGGGGTCACTGAGGTAAGAATAGTTCCATTGGTGAAGGCAATATTACAGACAGCATCAGAGGCTGACCACTCTCAAACACAAGCCACTGCCTGCAGTTTCACATCACATGACATTACATTAAAAAGACAGAAGCATTGCTGATACCATCCTACCAGCCTTCAGTTGTCGTGGACTAATGACTGTAAGCCTAGTTCACTAGGCATCTGAGCGTCTTAGATAACTGCAGAAAGACATGATTTGAAAACCAATAAGTGTGTTCTGTGCAGCAGACCTGCAGAAAAGCCTCAGCTGTGTATTCCCAGGTCAAAGTGCTGGAAAACTGAAACTTGACTAGCAATATAACTTTAGGAGTTGTGATGGAGAGAGGCATGAGAAGGCAACAGTGTGTTTTAGTTGAGATGTGTTTGTGCATATATTATGCATATAATATTTTCTAAGTTACCTCATGCAGATATGAAAATTTATTCTGAAAATTACCTTTCTTATATTTTTTCTAACTTGCCACTCCAGGCACATGTACATGCATCATTACAAAGCCTTTTCTTTGTTTTGCTTAATATACTTTGGCTTGACCTTGTAAGATAGTCAGTCAATAATTCTGTAACTTTCAGGGCTGTTACTAAAAGTTTATCTGTAAATCTTGTTATGCCTCTAATGAATTTGGAAAAAAGTCTTAAGGGATTTGGTAGAAGTGCAGATTTTAGTAACGTTCTGCCCTGCAATTGTTATTGCAGATTCTGAACTCGCCTTGATGTACAATGACTCATCAGTACTGGAGAATCATCACTTAGCTGTGGGTTTCAAGCTGCTGCAGGAAGAAAATTGTGACATTTTCCAGAATTTGACCAAAAAACAGAGACAATCATTGAGGAAAATGGTCATTGACATTGTGAGTTGAGAGTCCGTCTTCCATAGAGCTAGCACATTGAATAATAAAGCACAGAAACATTTTATGATAAATGACACGTCATCAGACCTATAAATAATAAAGTGAAAGTTTTGTCATGTCTTACCCAAACACAAACAGTGGGTTTGTTTAAGTTTCAATAACTTTCTATGTATTTCTAGAAGGTATACAGTTCTGTTTCAAGCTGGTTTTATACTGACATGTATGCCTTTCTACCATCACAGTTAAAGATTTGCTACTGAATTAATAATAAATTTGGGCTGATCAGTTTATTCTGAAGAATGCTGAACCATGATTTTGTCATATTCTTAACTAATATGAAAACCTACTATAATGAACATACAAGACTCATACTTGTATTATGTATTCAGACATAGAAGCCACGGGTTTGTTCCAAAGCTGCTGATTTATATGTTTAATTATTTTTCAAAAAACCCCAGTAGAATAATTTACATGGTGTTCATTTTTTGGTTTGTTTTTTTCTAGGTACTTGCAACAGATATGTCTAAGCATATGAATCTACTGGCTGATTTAAAAACTATGGTTGAAACTAAAAAAGTGACCAGTTCTGGTGTCCTGCTTCTTGATAACTATTCAGACAGGATTCAGGTAAGGAAATGCACGTGAAAATGGTCAATTGTATTACAAACTTAGCAACATTGTCCTCTGCATTCTCCAGCATGGATTAGAGCTGTCTCTTTCATACAGTGATTTGCTGCCTCCCTCTATTTCCACCCTGATCTAAGTGACATGGTCTAAGTGAATCTGGGAGACTAACAAAATGCTAGAGTAGTTCGGGACTAAATGAGATTTTGGCCTTCCCTTCAAATTATCAAAAAGTGATCCTCTTTCTCACAAGGACTTTGTCACCTTTATAGCAGCAGAAGCAGCAGAAGCCAGGTAATTCACGGCTATTACTGTGTGAAAAGCACACAAGCACGTAAGTTTTGGCTCTTTAGAATAAATCTTGCATTACATGTATTTTAAGGATTTTGTTTTACAGTCACCAGAAATGTAAATTAAAAAGGAGATGCTTTTCTTCAGTGTAATAGCACCACAGGTGTTCAATCTATTCTAGGTTCTTCAGAATATGGTGCACTGTGCAGATCTGAGCAACCCTACCAAGCCGCTCCATCTCTACCGCCAATGGACAGACAGAATAATGGAGGAATTTTTCCGTCAGGGAGACCGGGAGCGAGAGAGGGGAATGGAGATAAGTCCCATGTGTGATAAGCACAACGCATCTGTAGAAAAATCACAGGTAATTGATTTGATAACGTAGCCATATCTTTTAGAACAAAAGGATGTTACATAATCATGTTTTGAATAACTTCTGAGTAGACTTTTTCTTCCTCTGAGTTAATTAATTCAGCTCCTCAGTAGTAAGCAAGTATGTAAGAGGCAAATTGAGACTTTTACTATGAAAACATAGTCCATGGCAGTATGTTTGCTGAAGGGATTTCATCACTGTCCTGGCCTGAAAAGCAGCATACACACCAAAAGAGATGATTGTACAGCTGATTAGGGTTTCCTTCAAAAACAGAATTAAATATAAAGCAGATATTTAACTCACTAGATGCACTGGAGTTGTTTAAAATGAGCAGTTCATTTGAAAACAAATCCTTTCCATGCCATTATCCAATATCCTGAATCAGACTTTTGAAAAGTAAAAGACCTTATCTATTATAAAAACTAGTATAATTTCCTTTCAGCCATCTTTAAGGGTAATGTATCTTGTGTCTTTTCCTAGCATTGTATTTCTCATACTTTTCATGACTCACTCATTTCTCTGTGAATAATCATATTCTTGTATTGTTTGAAATAGGTGGGTTTTATAGATTACATTGTTCATCCTTTGTGGGAGACATGGGCAGATCTCGTTCACCCGGATGCCCAGGATATCTTAGATACACTGGAGGACAATCGAGAATGGTACCAGAGCACAATCCCTCGAAGTCCCTCTCCTGCACCTGAAGAAAAGGAAGAGGGAAAGCAGGGTCAAACTGAAAAATTCCAGTTTGAACTAACACTGGAGGAAGATGGTGAGTCAGACACTGAAAAGGACAGTGGAAGTCAAGTTGAAGAAGACACCAGCTTCAGTGACTCCAAGACTCTTTGCACCCAGGATTCAGAATCCACTGAAATTCCTCTTGATGAGCAAGTAGGGGAAGAAGTGGAAGAGGAGGAGAACCAAACAGCAGAGCCTTGTATGGTTGAAGAACATTCTCCTGACACATAACAATGAAAACAATGAATTGCAGTCTCTTTCTCTCTTGCCCTCTCCTTTTCTTTTCCCTTTTCTGGTTTTTTTTCTT
>PYHW01009486.1:13972037-13982803 GCA_013186435.1 Turdus rufiventris
CGCACCGGACTATAAGGCGCACTTCCGGGTTTGGGGAAAAATTTTAGTCAAAAGGGTGCGCCTTATAGTCGTGAAATTACTGTATGCTTCTTAGAGTAGAGGAAAATGAGGTTTCTAAGAATGTCTTAAATAATAGCTAAAAAAACCCTGAATGTTTTCATGAGGCAGGTTGTAGCAAAATAAGGACTGCCTGGGTCTTGGTGCCCTGCAGCCTCCTGGACCCACCCTGCAAAGGAACCTGGCCCTGCTGCTTGCCTGGTCTCAAGCTCCCACACAGATATCTCTCAGGAATGGCTGGTGCAGGGAAGTGCAGGAGGGTATAATCAGGGCTGAGGAATTATGTTACAGTGAGTATCTGAGCACAGAGGGAAATGGTGGGTAAATGGGAACACCTCTAGAGTAGCAAAAAAGCTGCATATCCAGCAAGAGTTGAGAGGCAGGGGCCACAGCATACTTAAAGGGTGGAACCTTCTGCTGTCACACTCCTGGCACAAGGAGAAAAAGTGTCCTTGGGGGAATGTCTACAGGACAGCTTGTGTGGAGTAAGTCAGGCCCTGGAAAACAGCTGTGGTGAGCACTGGAATAGCAGATTAGGATCCTATTGTAGTCCCTCTACAACTTATTCTATCATCTCTTCTCACCAAGATAAAGTAGCAAGTTCCTCCAATACTGAGGGAAATTAATGTCTGATTACTTTGAGCAATTATCTATGTCAGGATGGTGGGCTGGTTGCTCGACATCAGTTAACAAGCTTTAATTCAGTACAGGTGCTTGTGCATGTCTGCAAGTTAGGGCTTTCTGAAAAGCTTTTACAGTACAGAAATCACTAATACTTTAGTGAGCTTTTGAAACTAGTTCCTTAAGGAAGATTACAGTGCTTCTAATCTATGCTTGGTGTGAAAAATTATATAGATGCATATGCACCCAGACAGAGACAGATTGAGCTGAGATGAGATGAGATGAGATGAGATAGATAGATCAGATATAGATAGATCTAGATCTAGATCTATATTAGATATAGATAGATTAGATAGATATAGATATAGATAGATATAGACATAGAGATAGATATAGATATAGATGATATAGATGATATAGATGATATTGATGATATAGATATAGATAGATACTGGTTAAAAGAGGAAATTCTGTGTGAATGTATGGATGAATATGCTTTTCTAGTGCAGCAGTTGTGCTCTGCAGAAAACAGGAGCCCTCCACAGCCAATTAGTGTGTCTGCCCTAGAGCAATTCCAGCAGTTATGGGGGGTGAATGTCTGGTCAGACTGCCTATAAGAAAGGACATCCCTTGCAAAAATGCCAGCAAGAAGGAACCTGTGAATGTTTATTGACAAATGCAATGCAAGTCCTGCAGGCTCTGACTGACGTGACCTTTGACAGGAGTAGAAACTGCAGCAGGGAGCTATGCACTGATGTGGCTGGTCTCACAGCTCCAGCTCTGCTGCAGCAGGGCAGAGAGCTGGGGAACAAGCACAGACCTGAGGCACCATTCCCCTTGCTCTGGATATAAGCAGCAAAGTGCATATGGCTTAGATGCAAGACTTAAGATAGTCATATAGCTAAGCACAGTTAATAACAAACACATACACTCACAGAGATATTTATGTTAAGCTCAAATGTTCCTGTGCTACATATGAGGAACAGACATTCCTTAAAATGGCTCACAGTAACAGAGCAATGGGAAGTGAACTCTGCCTGCACCTTAAAAGCGTGTCATATACTCCACATTGGGGTAGTCAGGAAAGTCTCAAGGATTACACAGGTAGTGGTATTTCAACTATTAAAATAGACTTTAAATTTGACACTCAGAAAAAATAAAGTTAACACAGCCATTGGTTCAGGTTTCACTTTATCTGCAGAAAAAGTGAGATGACCAAGTGCCAGAGAGACTGGCTGTATAGGAGAGGGTAATAAAATACTGTCTCCTCTTTTCATTTATTTCCTTTTTTCTTTCGTTTCTTTTTATTTTTATTTTCCTTTTTCCTTTTTCCTTTTCCTTTTCCTCTTCCTTTTCCTCTTCCTCTTCCTTTTATTTTTTCTTTTTATTTTCTTTTTTTTTTCAAAGCGGAGCTGGGTGTCTGATAAAAACAGAACAAAACTGCAGAATTCTGTCACTGTTTGTTAATGACAAATTTACTGGCAGTAAGATTTCATGGGGCCATCTTAAAAACTCTGAGTCAAAAGATGAAATATGCATCTGTTCATCTCCGCTCATCTGCAATGGTCAGTAGTTTTCTTAGGGATCAGTGGGGATCCTGTGCAAGCCTGGAACTTGCAGCAGCAACTGTTGTAAAGAGACTGGCACCTCTTCTCCAGGGACTTACTGCCAGCATTGCTGCCCAAAGCTATATTTACCCCAACCCACTTTGGCTCAAATATTGCATATTAGCTGGGGCACTTTTAATAATAGTGCTTTTTTTTCATCCTGCCAGTGCTGTGCTATGAGCAGAGTGCAAAGGCCTGCCACTGTGGCTGCTTAGTGGCATATTCATCTTCCTAGACTACACACTCCCATTCACAAGCCTGTTACCTCCTTTTCCTGCCAGACACTGAAAAAGGGACTAAAAATCTCCCCCTCTTCCAGTAGCTAGGCTGCAACAAAACCCATTTCCCAAAGTGATTCTCATCCTCCAGGAGGAGGGGAGGAGCTAGAAGAGGTTGCCATCAAAGGAGGGGCTACAACCTCAGTCTGACCACCCTCCAAATGTACTTCCTTCATAGCTCTGCAGAATTAAGCCACTTGTCAACTGTATTTTAAGTGCAGTTCATCATATTCTCCACATTTCATTATCACTTCTCACATTCCTCTCAGCAACTCTTTGTGCTTAGGCTGGAGCATTCACTGTTTTCCCCTGGTCCCATGAGGTTTCTTTCTTTGTACTTGATATGCCAAGATCTTGATCCTCTCAAGTTTTGGCTTCCTTGGTTAAGCAGTGTGAAGGTTGTTCTGCTCTCTTTGCTATTGCTAGGATAGGAAAATGCACCTCTACCCTATTATGTTGTTTGGAATGGGTACCTGAAGTAGGTGATATTGGTACATATCAGACAAACATTCTTCTCTTGTCTCTGAGTTTCTCAGAAACAACCTCCTCAGATGTTCCTCCTGGGTAAACATCATTCAAAAACAGATATTTTCAACCATAAAGTGTATCTTTGATGCTGCATCAAAAATAAACCTTTACAGTATTTAATCAAAAGGATTCTTGCCCCATTCTCTCATCAAAGCATAAGCTGTCTCACTCCAGATTGCAGGAAGTGCTCGGTTCCTTCTGATGACTCTGGGTGAAGTACACACAGCACGAGGCATCTCTGACCTGCCTCCTGTACTCCTTGGGGAGGTACTTCTCCCAGAGCACAGTCACCCACAGGGAACACTGCCTATGACTCAGCCATTGCCACAAAAACCCAGCAGTACCGATGACACTGACACTGAAGGTGGAGTTGTGAAAAGACACAGAAATGTGCACTGAAACAGCTAATGTTTGGTGCCTGCTCCCTTCCTGTGTCTCTGCACAGGAAAGGCATCTTCACAAACAGTGGAGATGACACTCATCAGAGAGTGTAGCTGGCAGCACAGTGTGAATGGTTTGCTGTCATCACATACTCCCACCTACCTGGAAGGGAGGTGTAGCTGCTTTCACACTGAGTCTGTCCAT
Source organism: Turdus rufiventris (assembly GCA_013186435.1). Classification (NCBI taxonomy): domain Eukaryota; kingdom Metazoa; phylum Chordata; class Aves; order Passeriformes; family Turdidae; genus Turdus; species Turdus rufiventris. The sequence continues at coordinate 13,975,714 of PYHW01009486.1, forward strand.
ATCTTTGTGCAGGGTGGAGTGGGAAGGGTCACTGTGCATGCACGCAGGCTCTCTGCTGTTTAATGAGTCCTCATTGAAGGCTGTGATCCATCAGACCAAGGAAGGTGTCTCACTGATTCAGTCACCCATCAGACTTTTCCTCTGCTTGGAGAAATGTGACAAAAACAACAACCAAAAAAAGAAGGTAAAAAGTTGGGCTTGATAGATGTCAGCACAGTAAAAAAGTTAAACAAACTCAAGTGCCCACATACAATTGTGGGATGGATCAAGGAAGTCCAGCAGTGTAAAAAATTTTAAGGGCTGGTTCTCAGTGCCTGGTGATCCAATTGGAAAAGGATGAAACCTGGCCTCAAGCTTGTATTTTGAGCTGCATCTGTGTAAAGAACATCTGCCTGCAATGAAGCTATTTGCGTTTGTCTGGAAGAGACAGGGCAGAAGTTTGCTACTAATTGCAAAGATACCTGTTAAATCTAAAGTTATAGGATTTGGACCATGCTATGAAGCCCTGTTTGATTCTACCTCTCCTCACACTGCACTTGGAGAGATAACTGCAACCAAAAGAGGCTGAGTGGAAAAAAAGAAGTTTTGATGCCCACATGGTGCCTTGCTGTGGGCTGTCTAGGTGGGAATGCTGTGCCCAGCTCCCCCCAGAACCAGGTCTGCAAGAGTGACTGAGGTGAGTGGTTTGTTCTCCTTCTAGAGGGAAGCTGGTGTGATATATGTTGTAAAGTAATTCGTGTTAATTTGTGATTTATGTAAGAGAAATCGTGTTCATATAAATAAAGATATTAATAAAGAAACTTCAGAACATTAGCTGCAGCAAGGAGGAAGGATTGCCTCACATAATTCCAATGCTGCAACTGCTGACAAAACCAGGATTAGCAGGTTAATAGAACTGGCTCCAAATTGAGCTGGCTCCTTAGGAGGCAGTCCAGGAAACACCCAAGCAATGAGCACTCGATAAGTATTGCCAACCAAGATAATCAGGGTCTTCAGGAAAACTGCATCTCAATACCTGTTTCCTGTAAACTGAAATCGGCACTCTTCAAAATTCATCACTTCCCAGAAATGTTTTTTTCCAGCCTAACACAGAGAAAGGAGGCTGAATATGAATATGCTTGAATATGCGAAAAAACGACAGGAAAGGAGGACCTTTGCTCCAGGCTTGTAAAACTGTATGAAACCAGGACTGACCAAGATGACATTTGTGAACACTGGGGGATCCGAAGCTAAAGAGTTCGGATCAGTGTGTGTTCACCCAGTGCCAGCCCCGGGCTCGGTGCTGTCCTTTTTGATGGTGGCTATTGAGGACCTTATTTCGGCGGCAAAAATAAATTTTGTTTCTTTATTTTTTCTTAATTCTGCTTGATTCATTTACTACCTGTGACACTGGTGTTTGCAGGCAGTCAATCCAGGCTTTCCCTCCAGCCTGGCAAAGGAGTCCATTGATGGGTCTGAGCAAGGAATTTCATGTGGCACCAAAATGTACAAGGGGTCACTGCATAGCTTCAGAGAGCTTTTCACAAGAATGTTTCAAACAGAGAAGAATGTCTGAGGGCAGTGGCTGACCTGGACACAGGGCATCAGGCTCTGACAGAAGCCTCAGTGTGTGTTCTGAGGGGAGGGGTCCTGCAAAGAAATAGAAAAGTAAATAAAAATTAAAGAGCACTGCTCTGCAAGCTGTCTTCCTCTGGTTTGTGGAGAAAGCCCAGAGCTTTGCCCTATCCCATAGAGGGTTCTCCCAACCAAAGGAATTTCCTCTGCAGACTGGGCAGTACCTGGAGCATGGGGAAGCATGGTAGTAGCCCTATTGTGTCTGGGTGCCTTAGTGCTAGACCTGGTTATCTTTCCAATATTTAATTAGAGACAGTATCGAAAATAGTGTGCTGTTCTTTGCTGCTGAAATGAACAAACAGCTGCTGAGCTAGCAGAGATCACTCTGCCAAGTCCCCAGGACTGTCTTAGTTTGGAGGACAGGTGTCTGTTAAGAAAGGCAGGAGCCCTTCTTTGAAATGGAGAATGTAAACTTCCTCCCTCTAAATTATTATAATTTTGAAATTAAGGGGATCTCAGGCAAAGATATGAGAATTAGGAATAACAGTTCCTTACTAGGAAAATTAAAATAGAAATACAGTACTACAAAGAAACAAACCCCAAACACTGACAGGGTTAGAATACAACCTGACACCCCATCAGGCAGGGTGTTGGTAGCAGTCCCATTAAATGGTGGCTGCAGTCCTCTTGCAGTGACAGATGTGATTCAGTTGAAGCAGTGCTCCTGTAGAAGGTGCTGTTTATTTCCGAAGGTTCAGTGATGATGTGGAGAAATCCGTTTTTTCTCTGAAGTCCAGTGGAAAAAGGGCTCCCATAGTGTCCCAAAATCTCAGTTTTTATCTTGGTAAGAAAGGCTTGGCTCTTCCCCCCTGGCTGAAGCATCTCCCAATGGGATGAAGTCATCTTATCAGTCATACAGTGGTACTCAGTGGGCCATTAGCAGAAAATGACTCTCTGGAGGAAGGATGGGTTGTGAAAAGATAAAGAACAATGCCCCGTCTGGTTTCAATGGATGGCCCATTAGCAGAATATCTCCATGGAGATAAAGATCACTGCTTCACCTAGTCTCAACAGATGGTGATAGAATAGATACTTTTGATCACATCCTGTACTGTAACCCAAGACAAGGACACGCATAACTAACTCAAACAGAGCAAGGCATTCCTTGGGGAATCCTGTCTGTCTCTGAGAGGATCCCATCTGCCACACTGGAAAAGAAAGTAGAAAATGTAGGGTGTGGAGTGAAAAGACATTCCATTTTCCTTCAGGGATGTGGAAAAGCAGTAACTGCAAGGCACCAAATTCTTCCCACGGTCTCTGTCAGCTGCCACGGTAACAAGAAAGTTTGCAGACCTGTATCAGAGTCCAAGTGTAAGGGTGGGACTGTGCAGCACAAACCTTGAACAAAACTCTTCGAGGGTGTATCTGTGCAGCTATGTGAACATGGATGTTCCTCCCAGGACAATGCATATTGTGCCCTTCAGTGTCCTGGGTGCAACCATTCAGAACTGCAAGTAGGACACGTGCCTTAGGGCCATTTCAGAGAGCTGCACCATGTGGAGGCTCTACACCAACAGCCAAATCCAGATTCAGCCTTGACAAATCCCCCATCTCACTTGCATGGCGTACAAAATCCAATGAGCGAATACGTTACCTGAACCAGGCAAGTACAAAAGCACAGACACTGTTTGTGAGTCACCTGCTATTCCTGACTTTGATGAATCCCCTGATACACTGGTGACATGTTAATGCCAAACCATTTGAAGCAATGGCTGATATCTCCCATCCTCTTTTCTCACCTCCAACTTCTGAATGGGTATATGTAGCATGCCAGAAAAAGGAAAAATGGAACAAAGTTAATGAACTCGTCTTTTTATAGGTAGGGGGAAAAAAGTAGTGTTGTTTTCTGCTTTCTCATTGTGACTTCTGATGATTATGGATATCTGTATAGAAGCACCAGTGGCAGGGCAAGGCAAAGAGGCATAACCTCGTTTGCCTGCACAGGTCATGCACAGCTCTCAGGTGAGTGTGTGTGATTCCTCTAAAAGCAGCGCAAACCAGCCTGTCCCAGCACGTTCCCTGCTACAGCACCTCCTTTCCCTTTTCTGCAGCATATGACTATCAGTCTGACCATGGCAGAGTTTTGCCTTGGGGTGCTCATGTCCAGGCTACTTGGTGCTGTCCAGACACAGCTTCCTTCTGTTGCGGAGAAAAAATTATTCCCAAAGCCCCTCAGTATTAACATCCATTAAGCAACTTTGCAAACCCTTTTTTCACCAGAGACTCAGGCTTCACTTCCCACAGCAGTATTACATCTTGACCCAAGCTTTTAATTCAGCCACACAGGAGGTACCCTGGTATGAAAGCAAAAATTCTGTCACAGGCCATTTATTTCACAGCTCTTTCTTATATCACTTGAAAGTTTTGAATGCATGGAGAATATGCAAAGGGATGAGGTTAAGACACAGCCATAAATCCCTGCTTCTTTCATGAATTGACGCTATGAACAAGCATAAGCAAGAAGATATTTTGGTTTGATGTGTCCATTTTTCTTCATACCCTGCAAAAGGAATCTCTAACTTGACCACAATCCTGTGTTCCACCCAGCAATTTAAGGTGTTTGGAACAGAGCAGGGAGATGAAGCTGACATCTTTGCCACATTCAAGAGGAGACCATGGTTAGGTCTGAATCTATGCTGTCACCTGGTCTGATTCTTTCCAAGAATCAGTAAAACTAAGCTGTTCAAAACACTGCTTAAAAGTGAGACGTAAGCAGAGCACTGTTCTTCCTGTACCTCCTACGCAGGTGCAAATTGCATCTGGCTCTCCTATAACCAGAATCATAAATGTACGTTGGAAATTTAGGCTCCTAATGAGAACAACAGGAACTAGAGAGTTCGTGCTATAATTTTAGCTCATTGCCTCTATTGAATCACCTCCAACGCAACCAGCATCACATGTTGCATTAAGGAATGGCAGTGCCACCTGGTCATAACATAATTTAGTCATTTGAAAGTAAAAATCTTGCTATGTAGACCTCATGGGGCATGTGCAGTTCCATACCTAAAGGATGTTTTTTTCTTCTACCTGAAGCTATGCAGGCTTAGAAACATGGAGAATTTTAAATGCCTGCCACGGATAACTGATTTAAGCTTGCTTTCAGGAAGCTGACTGCAGTAAATTAATTTATGAAAGAAATTATTTTCTCTAAGTACTGAAAATGTGTGTTCTAACATGAAAACAAGCTGAAAGCCAAAAATATGCACATTTGTGGTCATGAGAGGTATTTTTCTTCTTCGCTTTATTTTCTCTGTTGATATCTCCACCTTTTAGCAGCTCCTGCAGTAGGAAAACATGTGAGTAGGAAAACTATGGTTTTCCAGGCCAGCAGTCAGCAGTGGGAAGCTGGGCACATTGCCTTGAGACATGATTCGTGCTTACAGAGGTTCTAGTCAAAGTTGTCATGCTGAGGAATATAAAATAGCCCTGACTTGTGTTTGGATGTGCTTGTGGTGATAAATCCAGGCTGCAGTGCTCTAGGAACTTGCAGCATCTTCAACTTGAGAATGATAGTGTCAGAGAAAATTATTCAGTGTTTTAAAAGTGTTTATTTCATGCCCTTATGTATTCAAACTGTGTTTTTTTGATAGCATAGATGAATAGCAAGTGCCTCATAAATGCCTGTTTTAAACCTCTCTAGTTAGCATGTCACATATGAACCAGGCAACATGTGAATCCACTGGTGAAAACCAGTAACATGAACTGGTGGGGATGGACGCTGCCAGTCCCGATGGAGGAAGCACTGTAGATACTGAAAGTGGAGGCAGGAATTCTTTGTGAGTTCGGTGCCACTAAGCTAAGAAGGGCCAAAATCCTGCACTCCTCCCTCATTCACTTACATGTAGTTACTCAAAGCAGCTTGACTTAAAATAGAAAATCTTCCAGTATTATATTCAAGTAGTTGGATACTTTTCTTTTAAGCTCGTATTCCAAACTGCTTTATCTTCTTTTGGAGAAACTGTCTCTTCTGAAGAGACTTCTTTCTCTAGAGGGCAATTTTTGTCAGAACTGGCCTGACAGGCTTGCCAGCCACAATGTAATTCATTGTTTTACTAATCATCATCTTCAAACATGAAATTCTCTTATATGCAGGAGGTCTGTCTGAGCTGTTAAGTCAGGAAAGCTCCTGGGTGTCTGATCAAGGGCACAATGGTGCTGCTGAGGACAAAGAATTCCCACCTCAAGTCTCTACATTAGACATGGCCTGGGTTTCTATGCTGAGTGTAGAATCAGTCAGTGCAGCTGCCACAGTGCTGCAGCCCAGTAGAGCAGGGTTTATTTGTATAAAGAGTATATGAGTGTGGTCAACACCCTCCTAAATCTGACAGAGCATTTCTGTGGGGCAAAGAGAGGGATCTTCGAGGACCTTAAACTAAGTAACGACACAGTGACAGTGTGGGCTCTTAGAAAGCCTTCTTGGAGTGCAAGAAGGTCACCAGTAAGCATATACAGGTAATGATTTGGTGTAAATGGTCTTGGGGAAAGAAGTTGATGGTGCAGGTACCTGATCCTATGCTCTGTGGCATAGAGGGGAGCTGATACAGCTAACTGATCTTTGAAAAGTAATTTCATGACCATAAGGCGCACCGAACTGTAAGGTGCACCCCCGGGAGTTGGCAAAATTCGCAAACTTTGTAGATCATTTAAGGCGCACTGGATTATAGGGCGCACTTTCTTTTTGCAGTGAGGATCCATCCCCAGCTTCCCCTGCACAGTTGCTGGCCGAGGCCCCGCTTCAACCCGGCAGCCATGGGCCCCTGGGCCCGCCTGTACCCAGCAGGAGCAGTGCCTTGGGCCCCCAGGCCCGCCTGTACCCAGCGGGGCCGGGGCTATACCTGCTGCCCCTCCATGCCACCTCCACAGGGCTGGGCTGTGCCCGCCGCCCCTCCGTGCCCCCTCCATGGGGCCAGGGCAAGCCTGCTGGGGCTCCTCCCCACCTCCATCTGGCAACCGTGGCCCTGCCGGCTCCCCCCGTGGCTCGCAGCTCTCACTTCCGGGTTTGCACATTTCCGAACTTTGTCCATCATATAAGGCACACAGGACTATAAGGCACACTTCTGGGTTTGGGGGAAAATTTTAGTCAAAAGGGTGCGCCTTATGGTCATGAAATTACTGTAATACCAATGTAGTTGCTTCTGGTTGACCAGAAACATAATATGAAACCACCAATAGCTTCAGCTTTTTTTGAAATTATAGTACATGGACACCTGTCTGGAAAGCTACTGATCAATATCTAAGATAACACAAGAGTAGCTGAAGACTGAATAGGTACAGGAGTATGAAGTACACAAAATACTTCTTGCAGACATTCCTTAATCATTACTAAAGTCCTCCTCTTCCTGTAAACCAAGCTGAAATGAACCTGATTACATCAAACGCTCCTGCAATTGTCTCTCTCCTTGTGTCCCTCTTTGGTTTTGCAGCACTTCTTCAGAACTCAGCTTTTGATTTCTCCTCTCCTCTCCTCTCCTCTCCT
>PYHW01009486.1:13989548-14003190 GCA_013186435.1 Turdus rufiventris
CCCTGCCCTGCTCCTGCTGGCCACACTATTGCTGATGCAGGCCAGGATGCCATTGGCCTTCTTGGCCACCTGGGCACACCCTGGCTCAAATATCCAGCCACTGTCAACCAGGGGTCAGCAAGATAATCAAAGTGACTGTACACTGTGACTGATGCAGCAGTGTGCACTGCAAGCTCTCTGAGCCCTCACTTTAGCTCTTGCCCTGATAGCAGGCCTTAAAGATCAACCCCTCTTATACCAACAGACTGTGTTGCATGCCTGCTTGCTCTGTGTCTTGTAGGGAATAATGCACAGCCAGAAAATGCAGTCAGGCTTAGTTCTCAAGCCTGACATTCAGTTACAGAGATAAATATAATGGTAAAAGTGGATTCACAAGATGGGGTAGGTCAATCTGTTTACCAGGCTGAGCAGCAGCCTGGGATTGAGTGGCTTAAAAACTGAAACTTCTTTCCATGAAAGCTGAAATGACAAAAGACTGCTCCCAAGGCCAAATTCTCTGCTGTGTGGCAGGTGACAGGTGACAGGACAGGTCCCTGCCAGGTGGTGGGGAGCAGCTGCACTGCACAGCATGGTGTTGTTGCAGCACACACACATTAGAGGGCTACCGAATGCAATCATGAGCTGCACAGAGAGGCACCCACCGCTTTTTCCCAAGGGGCGGAGGGAAAAGGGATTGGAAGGCAGCTAGGGGAGATTTTACCCTGTAGCGTCTGTATGGGGTGTTAGAATAACACAAAGGAAGGTTCTTGCTGTGAGACCAGAAAAAATGGTGAATTAAAAGATATTTCTGGCATCTGATTTTCATTTCAATGCAAAGAAAAGGAAAAAGAAGGAAGAAAAGCACGATTTTTAGATGAGCCTGTTATTACAAGGCAGTTCAGAGTTAAGCTGAAATAACACAGCTAGTTTGAAAACTGGACATGGATCACAGCAGTGGATCACTGGTCTGGATCACAGCAGAGTAAGGCTCTATTGACCACCCTCTGGGATCTCTGTACTTAGGTATGCATAGGCCAGGGTGTAGGACCCACAGCAGGATTTACAAAGTGCTTGTGTCAGGGCTCTGACTAGCCAAAAACCCTTGGCCTGCTAAAATGGACAAAAGGACTAGGTCATTGTTGATTTACTAACTTTATTCCTATTTTTGAAGAGTATTGCCTTTACACCAAGACTTTGTGCAACTCTTATAGACACACCCCCCTCTTTCCCTTTCCCTGTATCTTCTTCAAGCACTATAAGACCATTAGCTGTGTAATTCCCCGCCGTTGCACTGAAGCAGCACCTTTGAAAAAATGCAGTACTCAGAAACCTCATGAAGGGTATCTGAAGGCAAACGGACAGCCAGAAATAAAAGTTTCCATTGCTTATACTTGAAAGTAGCTTTGGATGGTATCTGTGGTCACCAACAGGCCAACAGCCCCAGCTCCTTTTCACTGTGGCTTGTCTGCCATGATCGTCATGCATGTACGCTGTGGCATATTATTTGAGTACAGCATTTATCCACAGCTCTCCTGATTCAATTAATTGTTCTGGTTATGTGATCTCATTAAAAAAAAAAAAAATCACTTTCCAGAATTCCAGCACAAAATGGTCAGTTTCTCTTTGGAATATAAGTGGTTAACGTATAGAGGAGAAAGAGTCTGTTTGCTAAGCACTGAGACACTAATGCTTCTTGCCCCAGTGCAGGAGGAATGTCTGCTGCCAGCACATGTCCAAAATGTAGTTCTGTGATTTCTCCCTTTTTCTTTGTTAACAGTGTCCAGGCACCTGCTGCTCTGAATTAGTGATTTGTGCATTATGGGACTGTACAGACATGGATTATCTTTAACCAAGATTGGTAAGGAAAGAGAGAAGGCTTAGCAGAGTGATAAATTGCCTTTCTGGCTTCCTCTGAAATGTGATAATGAAAATATTATCTGCTAAGAAAATTGGAAAAAATCCCTCCTCTTATGGTTTGGGAATCTCTATTTTTACATTTCAGGAAAACAATGAGTAGAAGAAAACTGGGAGTCACATGGAGAAGAGGAATTAGACAATTTCCAGACAGAAATGTTCACACATGGCACAGAAAGCATTCATATAATAAAAGCAGATAGCAGCCAGACCAAAGGCATAGGACTCCTGAAATGAATGAATAGAGGTATCTGAAATCCTGTGTGTGCTCCTGTAGACTTGACATGGACACCAAGGACCATCCTGGTAGATGATCTCCATTCCCTGCAGGATTAAAGGAAGCTATTTAACCATCTTGTCAGTAATGTTAGATAAATATTTTTATCCTGCATAGACGCAAAGCAACATTTGTTCTATGTTGACAGTTGTAGAGTAAAACCTTGGTGTTTTTCTGCTATGCAGTAGGTGGCATATGGATGGTTATGTGCCCTCATGCACATAGACGCCAGAAAACTCATCTCCCTATTGTTAATTACTGAAGAGAGAAACTTTGGTTTGTAGTGGGCGCTATTTTCCCCACAATTTATGGTGTTGTTCCCCAACAGAAATAAAAGAGATGGCCCAAAGGCAGGTTCCATCTGAGACTCTGAGCAGATGTTGCCTGAGCCTATGGCTGCAGGGCACGGCTGGCTGGGCTGTGTGCATTGTGCTGCTGGCCTGCACAGGGGTGGGTGCTGCTGGGGCCAGGGGCTAAGTCTTCTCCTGCTTGGGTAAGTACTAAAGAAAATTGTAAAAATTAAGATATCTCTTAGGGCAAATCTTCTTGAAAGAAAAGCAGTGCAGAGGTTTTTATTCTTAGAAGCCTATCTAAACTTTAAAATCTCTAGAGTCTGGTTAGCGGCAGATATTCTGTATTGTATCCCCAGATGTTCTATGGCTATTCATTGGTTTATTTTCTAACCACAGGCATTGATTTGAAACAAGCGAGTATAAACTTCCTGAAGCTTCAGAACACTCAGAGACCCCAGAGTGAGGCTGCTCTGCTGTAAGTGTGCTGATTGTCTGCACCTGGCCAAGTTGCTTTGGATTAGCTGCAGTGCCTCAATGGGTGATAATCTGGCAGTCCAAGGGCACTTCACATGTGCTTGAACATGAGGAAAACGTATCTCCTCAGGAAACCATGATACTGCTTGTGGAGGCCCCAGATAGCCTTCCCAGGGATAGCTGTTGGAAGATGAATAGTGTAATACCACAGTTTCTGACTCTTCAAGACAGTGATTTTTATCTTCGTGACAACTGGAAGTTTGGATGGTCTTTGGACCTTCCATATCATTTTTCCACAGGTGGTCTCTGGTCTCATTTTCCAGTGCAATGGGTTGCAGAACTGCCTGGTTTCGCTCTTAGTCTTAGCCAGGGCTGGAGTGTCTTTTCATCCTGCCACTCCTTCAGCACCTCCAGCTTCTCCAGTGCCAGGGGAGCATCAGGATCAGACCCAATGGACTTGCTGAGTCCCCTGAGCTGGGTGTAAACCAGAGTTTGTATTTCTCAGTTAAGCCACCCACTCTTACTTCACTGTGATATTCTGCTTGTTTGACATTTTTATGCAAAGATGGGAAACTTTTCTGTGTCACTTTACATTTCCCCCTTCCAGCATCCTTTCCTATGTCTTTTTTTATTCTTTTTTTTTTCTCCCTGGTTAGAAACATTTTGTCTTCAGCCTTCTGACAGGAAATAGGATAAAAATGGTCTTCCTTGAACAAGAAATACCTTTTGCTGAGAGAGGTTTTATCCTGGTAGATCACAGTTCTCATCTACTGATCTGTGATTTTCTCTGGTCTAATTCTTTAAAAGTTTCAGCACATTCAAAATAAAATAAATTCAAAAATTCTCTCATACCAAGGTATCCATTGGAAATAATCTGTTTTTTCCCCGCTATCCTTCCTCTCTTACACCTCCTTTTTTTGTCTTCTACTCTCCCTGATACACAGAGCAAGTACATTAGGGCCAATATCAGCAATGGAATGTGCAAGGTAGATGGAAAAGACAATACATTTGCCAATATCTGGAAGGAATGAAGGAGTTTCATTCTCAGATGTGATTGATGACAAGAGTCCATTCTACAAAGAGATGCTCTATGAGTGAGGGCAGCAAGCTGCACAAATAGACTCTTCAGCAAAAACCTGTCTAGAGATACAGAATCACAAGCAGTAAGAAAGGAAGCACTCAGTGATGAGAGAAAATTAAGCAATTATAATGAGATATTTTGCAGATGAGATGTAAATATACTAGAAAAAATAGGGGGACTTGGCTGGTACACAGTAGAACAGTGAGAAGGGACATGTGCTGAAGGAGTTTGTAGGTAGACACCTGTTCACAGAAGTTGAGGGGAACAGGGAATGATGCAACCTGATCAACAGATCGATTCAAAATTAAGATTTACATGGAGGGAAAATAAACTCAGGAGTCCCAGTAGAGTTCAAACTAGCACATTGTGTGTATAAATGTGGAAGAAAGCAATAACTGGACAGTGATACATCCTGATTTGTGTGATATAGCCACCCACCACAACTAAGATTGCAGAATCAACCAAAAACAGCATCCAAAAAGCACATATGCTATTTAACAGTTTAGTCAGTGAAAAATCAAAAGAAAAAGCTTTGCCCTATTTTAAAGAGTCAGCACAGAGGCGGCATGCTTTTGCTAGGGAAGTGTCTAAAAAATCTTTCAGACTGTTAGGGCAAAGTCTCCAGTAAATTCTGTGGAATTCATACAGAGTTACAGTCACCAGTGTTATTGAGACGATATTAGTGAAATGAGTTATTGCAGATGTAGTATCTTTGATGATAATTTAGTCAAAAATTAATTTATTATTTTCCACATGTAGTAAGTAAAAGGAAATAAAGTAGGGGAGAGGGCTGGAGTGTAAGACCATGTCACCACAACTGAGATATTCATGAATATAGTCTCTTGAATATTTATTGTAATTGCGAAAGGAAAAAAAACTTTCAGCAAAAGAGTTAAACAAGCAAAATCCACTTGGTATACAGAAATCACATACAAACAGAATATCCAATGGAATACACATAGTCGCTACATCTGCACAGAATTAGAACTCTCCATGTGGATAAAACTTGTACTGAACATTCAGACAAGAGCTTCCATGGACTTATGAAGAAGATTCACAAAATTTATCACCCAGCAGCATTTTAGCTAACATATTTTTAAAAATCACATTAGCTATATTGCAGTAAGAGTCAGAGGAGAAGGCAGAGATTGAGTTTCACCCTCTCACAAAGGTATCCTAACACATACTTCAGTTTTATTTCAAGAACAGTTCAGCATGGTCAGCAAACCAGCTGGTTTGAGAGAACCAGAACAGCTACACGTTATCAAGATAAGCGTTTATTTTTGTGCATGTAATCACATCTATGAGGAATTATCTGCCAGCCGTTGAACTGCCAGGTCACTTCACAATAAAAAATTCTGGGAGTCCTGTAGCAGGCTGTATATTTCCATTTTAGTGGTACCTCATATTCTGACTCTTACATTGTTGCTCGACAACAATGATGCCAAGAATTTCCTTTTTCTATTAAGTAATCCCAGATTTCTATCTACATGCATCTTCATTTCACTCTGTTCTTTATAATTTTGTAGAAGTTTTAATGGCATTAGGTACAAAGAAAGTTTTTTAAAGGACTTTTCACATCATTGCAAGTACTGTCTTGTGCTACTTAATGCAATTTGGCTGCTTTGCTTCCTCAGAGAATGTATTTGATGACATTGGAAAGGAAACCCATGATACTGGTTTCCAGTAGGCTTTGGAATTTCATTCTTTTCTAGAACAAGCAAATTAAAAAAACCTCAAAACAATGCAAGAAACAACTTACTTAACCTCATACATTGTCACAAAAATGCATCAGATCAAACAAAAAATCTACCTATGTACCTTTTAGTGTGGTACTAATAAATACATATTTTAGTAAAATTGTCTGGCAAAACCAATTCCCCAGCTCCTTCTCATGGCCCAGACTCAGTGGCCTGTCTCTGTTTAGTAAATTCCCAATGCAGGTAACACATGCCTTTGAAACAGGAGATTTAGCAAGAATTAACAGAATGAGCTTTTCTGCAGGCTCTATGGGCACCACTGGGAACCCATGGCAGATCAGTGATTCAGGGTTTAAGGTTCCAAATGTACCCAAAAGTGTTGCTGAGTACTGATGGCCTTGATCATGTCTTAGAGAACCAGTAGAATTATGTAAGGAAGCAGGAGTAAATAAATTATTGGATGTCTCTTTTTCATTTCATGGTTAGATTCTGGCCTGCATTTTTTTTCCATTTGTACCTCAGCTTTATGCCTGATAGTGGAATTGTTGAATTTTGAAGGCCATGTAAAACTGGAGTGAAGAATGTGGGTCAGTATCTTTAAGGAGGTATCTTCCATCCTTAGTATCTAGAGAGGTTAAGAAACTTGACTTTTCAAAAGTGGCCAGTTAAGGTCACCTTCCACTCTGCTGTGCTGCTGACTGTGACCTTGAAGCTGTTTGGAACATGTTAAACCAGGGCACCAACAGAAGTTTGACAAGTCATCTGCAAGAATATTGGGTACCCCTATTTATTATTTCAGATGAGTTAGCTGTATGAGATTAAAGAAAACATGTCCACATGATATTATGTAATACAGGGAGAGATCATAACTGACTCTTTAAGAGTAAATAATTAACCCACCATAAATGCTGAGCTCTAAGACATTCTTTTAATGCTTCCAGAGAACATGCTTTTAAAAATATAGGCAGCCAGTTTATAAATGGTTTTAAGCATTTTCTGACAGAAGACCTGTCCCACTAGTGGTTTAACATGACTATTCTCAGAAAAGGAACTCAGAAATCGAAAAGTAAAATTGACATGCACTTGCAGTAAACATACAAATATCTTTAACCATAGTCTCATATATGAAAAATAGTTTAGGTTACTTAAGAATATTCTTACACTACACTAGTAAAGTGTTTACTATATAATATTTCTACAAGATGTGTACATTTACTAGAAATCCTAAGCCACACAGGCATCATCAACAGCTTGTCACACATACATAATGCTTCTCCCTTTCACACAAGTTTATATACACTGAGTAAATAATTAAATATTGCACTTATTGGCCCATGATTCCTCAGTCTTGAGGTATTAAAAAATAGAAAAAATATCTATTTTTATAACATTTTTTCATGCAACATGTAAGACATTTGAAGTACACAAACGCTACTATACAGGTTACACATTTTGACAGTCCAACTTAGTCACACCACATCTGACATTACTGACAAAATACCAAACAGGAGTTACAGCACAAACATTTCATATATCACTAGTTGCAGGTACATGTCAGAATTACTTGAGGAAATTTATCACCAGAAGTGGTAAACAATCTCTATCTAACTTTCATTTCTGTGTATTATAGGTGAATGAGAAGTTATGGGAAAATCAGGACTTTTGCATCTCCCCCAGATCAGATAGCAAGTACTTTTTTGTACAAATGACAAGCCATCTACTTCTGCTGGAACCACGGTTAACAAACCTATGGTCTTCAAATGTAACGCATTTGATTTCCAGTGGTAAAGACAATTTAAGTGTAAATTTGGGAAAGGTGGCACTGAATAGAAACAAGTAACAGTGGGAAATGAATGAGTATCCAAGATGTGCTACTGCATATATGTGCCTATAACACTTGTGTATTCACACATTCTGCTTCACTGAATATCCATGCATAAGCAAAAGGAGAAAAAAAAAGCAGGCTTAATATGCAAATGTGAACAACATTTACTCCTAAATAAAACTTCATTCAAATAATTGAAGTGTTTTGCCTTTTTAAAATAGACTGGACAAGTGATCAACCTGGGAGAATCTGGAGTCAGAATGTATGGATCAATGGTGCAAATTAACATACTTTATTCCCCTGTTGGCATAAGTGAAGATGTGTTGCTAAACCCCATGAGGATGTATCTATGAGGCTTCAAACTCATGATCTCACCTTGCTAAATCTGTCATGCTAAAGAAGAACTTGGCTCATATTGTGAGTCTATATGGAATAGGCCAAGGAGGAATCAGTCTGTCATCAGAACTGAAATTTAGTTGATGCCTGTAAAAAGTTAAATAATAAAACTTACTTCTCAAAAAAGAAATATAGAAGAGAGTAGAGGAGGGGTAGAGAGATGGAGTTTATAAAGGGGTTCTTGCAATTGCAACATCATTTGTCTGCGCTGAAAAAACAAGTGCATAACCACCAAATGTAGAATTTTTGCTACTTTTTGCTACTTTTTTTTTTTCCTTAAAAATGGCATATTTAAATAATTCTCAAAGTTAGGCTCAAACTCCAGAAAATTTTGTGCATCCTGAAACAGCACTTCATTTCTAAAATAAAGAAGATGCAGGTGGTACGGCTGAATATACAGAGCTGAGCAGACTGGGAAGAAAATTTAATCTTCCAGACTGGTGCTCTGGAAAAGGCCACATAGATGTAGTTGCTCAGGTAATTTCTCTAGGTGTTGCATTAAGTATAAGCACAGAGGAACAAACAATTCCAGGTAATGGTCACTTACACAGCTGTTCGAAGAGAATTTTTGACAGAAAATTAGGCTAGTTCATATTTATTTAAAACACCAAAAGAACAAGTCTAAATAAACTAACCACCACCATCAAAAATAACAGATACAGTATTAAGTCAGTTGCACTTGTAACTTGTGAACACAAACTCTTAAAATAATCAAAAACATGCATCTGAATGCTCAGCCCAGCAGGGCTGGCTAGCAGTTTGGCAGGTTGGTGCGCTGCAGGAACCAGTCAATCCCCATGCTCCTGGGCGCTCCCAAGGTATTTTCTGACGAGCAGCTTGAAGGTGCAGCAAGCAGCGCATTGTCAGAGCATGATAAGGCTGGTGCATTGCCCATGCGCAGGATTAGCCTGCTGCTATAAGCATTAGTCTAGATCATAACTCAGAAAAAGGATTGTGCTGTATTAGTTCAGCTTCAGCTGGCACTATGGAGCTCAGGACTCTATGCCCAAAGGCATCTCATCTCTCAGAAGTTTAATGTACTCTATGTATCAACTGCTGTATCTCACCAAGTGAGTAAATCTCAGCTGAAGGAGGTATCTAAGGCTGGACCAATGATTTGCTGTGGCATTCAGTCTTATTTCTATGTTGAAAGTGACAGAAAATTAATGCAAGGTGTGCAAGAACTTTTTCACTAATATTTGTGATGAGACCGAAAGTAGTTTTGTTTCTGCTATCCCAGTTTTCCTCTGAGCCCTCCCCTCTTCCATCACAAAATATGGTGCTTTGTAGCCTGGTACTTGAAGGAATTGTGCCACACTGGATAGATCAAAGATACAACCAAAACCTGCTTGTTTCCTTGAGGAACTCATAATCAGTGAATACTGGATATACGTGAAGAAAAAGGCATTGATTGTTTAAATATAGGTCCTTGATCGAGTTGTAAAAGGTTCTTCAAAAATGTTCAGCCTACCTGAATTCAAGAAAACTACAGTTCTATCATGTAAGTCAAGAGGAGCTGAACCAGACACAGGCTGCTATTGGACATTCTATTCCATAGAAGGTCAAGGAATAATTTGAGATAGAATGAAAATTCTAGCACTGCTAGTGCCCTCAGAATTCTTTGAATATTTGGGGAAGGCAAAGTGAATTACTCCTCAAAAGTTTTTCTGTCTTCACTGTTTCTCTACAGAAGGCCAGTTCTAGTTGGGAGAGGTACTGAGATCATGATGCTCATGAGCTTAATGTGACCAACTTTATAGCAGAAAACTCAGCATTTCTGGTTAGTATGTGACTGCAAAAGCCAATCTGTGATGGAAAATTAAAACCTACTTTTCCTACAGTAGATAACCCAGATTGAAAAGAAAAAGCCTGCTTGAACTTCCACACGTTTTCAAGTTCAGACGAAGTCACAATAGGATAAATTTGGTTTGATGGGACCACAGCATGTCATCTTTTCCAACTTTCTGCTCAAAACAGTGTCAACTGAGAGAGCTGAGTGATTCTCCCAGTGTTTTGGACAGTCTGATCTTGAAAAACTCCAAGTGTTTTATTTGAATATTTTAAAAATTAATCTAACTCCGAACTCCACGACAATGTCTAAGTGTTGGTAAAAAGTTTTGAGGAGATTTTAGATACCGACTCATTCTGCTGCTGTATTTCAGATGAGCTTTTCCCTTTAAATACATTTCTAGCACTCTAAGGAACAACACTGCTCTGAGAGCTACTTCCTTCAGCCACCCCATCTCATGCAGAAGGCCAAATATGCATGGATGCCTGGCAGGTTAGTTGCCCCAGAAACTTGAAGCAGGTGTTCTCCTTAGATTTTGCTGTCATTCTTCTGCCCAGACTCCTCATGCAAAATTAAAAGCAATTAATTAATCCTATTACGTAAAGAACTATTTATCTACCACTCAATTTGTTTAAAAATATATATGCTAATAATGTGTTTCTACCACCAATTAGAGTCTAAATGGTCATAGCCAGGCAAGGAGGGTCTTAAATTCATTGCAATGGAGCACAAGCAAATTGTGGCTGCAGCAAGGAACAACCTGAAGTCTTTATTCCTTATTGCACTGCGCACAGGTGATGACCATTTCACATCAAACATCTCAGAGCAAAGCTGGAAGAATACTTGCACTTCTAGCCATGCTGCATGATTCAGGATATGCCCAAGAGCCTTGACAGTGTGATTATGTCTTTCTCCTCCTTGCCTGAGATGGTTCAGACTAATAATACAACCTAAGATTTGTCTAAAGAACTTGAGAGCTGAAGCTGAATTCTCTCTCAAGACTTTGCTGCTCCTTCTTCTCAAGCAGAAATCACTGACATAACAAGAAAAGCATTGAAAACTGCCCAGTAGCCATTTCAAATGAAGGTTGCTCAACTTTGCATCACTTCTGTTTTTTCCTATCAGCTGGCACCTAGTGGGTGAAAATACACTAGTGAAAGTCTCTCAGTGCTCTTAGCAACATCTGCTGTCTTAAATGGGGGAGGGAAATAAAGCACCCAAGAGAGAGACAGGATCATGGTTTGGATAGCACACACCTTTTTCACCTGGCTGGTTCTCCACTCTAAAAAGGAGGGTGCTTTTTCTTTATAGAGGTAAATCAGTCTCCATGTCTACCAGGGGAAAAAGCTCTTAAATAAACTAGCTAACAGGATAGACAGTTAAAATACCCAGACTGAAGACAGCATTGATTCATTTAGGTTAGGCATCCCAGGTAGAACCCTCCTGGCATTTCCATTTCGCAAGTGACTATATGGCTTGTTTGTAAGTAATTTCTACTGTGTCAAAGTGTATTTAGATTATTTAAATTTTTTTTAAGTGGCCATTTTCTCTTAGTGTGTATCAGGAGTTCTATAAATTACCTTCAAAAAACATAAACTGCAAAGAAGGATTTCTTTGCAGCTGTGAGTCATTGTACTACGTGTTATTTCCTTTTCTTTTATTTTACATATTTTTCCTATTGCTGACAGTTTAAAAATGTCAGCCTTGTCTTAAATTCTGTCTAATTGGAAAAATAAAATAATCAGTGCTTCTTCAATTATGCTGTTTAGTTAAAAAAGGTCACTGTGATGCAAGTAAAGAGTTGTACAAAGTACTTCAAAACACAGGTGTAAGAAACTTTCACCAATTACTAGAGGAGTAAAAAACATGAAATATAACTATTTTAACACTTTATCATAAAAGAATTTGTGTACTTTATTCTGCTATCTTCACAGTTTTTTGCTGATCTGTTCAATGCATTCAGCCTAGGATTAGAAATGTTGACAATTTTTTATTACTCCTAAAGTTTTAAAAAATATTGCCAAAATAAATGGAAAAAAATTAGGTCAAACTTGAGTTCACTGACACCATCAGCATTTCTGCAATAGGTCTGAGTAAAATACAGACATTTTTAGCCACTGTGGTGGTAGCTATCTCAGAGACTGAATGGGAGAGGAAATTCCTGAAAACTGAAGCATGCAGGTTTGACAGCAATGTAACAAAGCAGCTTTTGGCTACGAACAACCAAGCATAAGGGATTTGGCTCTGTCAGACATAACATAGGACTGCGTGGTTAATGTCTCCTGCAGGCAGAAATGGAAAGAGCTAACTAGCCTTCTACTACAGAGATAGGTAAGACTGGGATCTCCATAATGATGGAGTGAGAAATTAAGTCCAGTTTCAGAAAATTTTTAGATAGACATGCTGCTTCTATCTAAAAGTAAATATACTAGATATCCAAACAGGATGAAGTGCCTAATATCTCTGAGAGTCTGGACTGAATATCCACATTCAGTTGGGAATTTTAATGGCTTTGGGCCCAGGATCTAACTTCCTTATAGTTTTCAGTCAGCCAGGATGTGTAACATGGTGAGTTGGTTAGCCAAGGCAATGTGCTCCAGGAAGTGCTCCTTCTACAAGTGATCTGGACAGAATGAGGGATTGGCTCACTACAGGAATGCTTCTAAATTAATTTTCACTCAGGAAAATGTGCAAGTGGCGTCAGGAAGCTAACTCAAAACACCCTGACCACTGCCCTAAAGATTCAACTATATAGCTTGAAACTGACGAAGCGAGAGACAATTATAGGCAAACATGGTCTGAGGACATGGCACCAGCTGAAGTGTGACATAAAACAGTAAAAAGAGAAGTTAATATACACCCTGCATGCAAAAAGCTAGGTTCTAAAATATGGTTCAGCCTTTCAGATTAAAAACTGCTCTATCCCCATAAGCATATCCAAACAGCTTGATGTAAAACAAGACTGTTCTGCCAAATAAATTAATAAGACAGTATAAATAAAGGCATATAGACCATTCATAAATACTCTGTTGGCAATAGAACCTACTGGAGCTGCCTTTGCTGATAGTTGCATTAGCAGCTGCAGCTGGGCTGCTGTGGAGGAGGCGTGTCCTTTAGCTGTGTGTTCTGGTTGCTGGCAGCAATGGTGGGATTCGTCTCCAGACTTTCTGACATTTTGTCACAGATGATATCCACAAGTCGCTCAAACGTCTGCTTGACATTAATGTTTTCCTTGGCACTTGTTTCAAAAAATTCAAATCCTAAGAAAATAAACAACATGTTTATGGTCTAAGCATATTTTGGTATCTCCAATAATATACAAACTTCTCTTGAGCAGGAGACACTCAGAAAGAAAACACGAGACACACATATGAAAGAAGAGCAGTTAAAATTGTAACACAATCAGAGTAAGTGCACTAGTGCTTCTGGCTTTTTACAAGGCCAGATAAAGTTATTACCGCTTCAAATATCTTCACTTAGAAAAATTCTACTTTAACACAGTTTAATCTAAAAATTGATACCCCTTTCAAAGTATTACTTTAGGAATGCCCTACAGCCATTGGGAATGAGTAATCTGCTGCTCCATCTCTCACTATTATGTTCCTCTGAGCATTATTCAGTTGGAAACAGCCATTTCCATTGTGTTATTAAGGTCGTGCCAAAAATACAAAACAATGCATAGAAAAGTAGGTAAAAAGCCAAACAAGACAAAAAAGAAAAAAAAAAAGATTTTTGCAATTTGATATTTATTAAAGTTAGACATGAATCCATGGGACCAAAGGGATTCTTAACTCCACAAACAGGACTCATTAAAAGAAAACAAACAAAAAGGAAAAGAAAAGAAAAGAAAAGAAAAGAAAAGAAAAGAAAAGAAAAGAAAAGAAAAGAAAAGAAAAGAAAAGAAAAGAAAAGAA
>PYHW01009486.1:14011043-14032765 GCA_013186435.1 Turdus rufiventris
TTATCTGATCTACATGTTGTGAATTTTGCTGGCTGCCGGCGGGTGCGCCTTATAGTCCTGTGCGCCTTATGGTCGTGAAATTACTGTAATTCTAACCTTAATCTTTTAATGATGTTATTGTGTTAAACAACCATGAACTGATTTCTGGGAAAAGCACTTTAAAAAAATACTGAATAGCATGATAGAGAATGACTAATGCAAGTCTTTGTGTCTTTATGCCTGGAACAATTAAATATTCTGGGAATTGCCATATGGAGAAAAAAGGACTACAGCAGAGCTCTCTGAAACCTATAGAGTACAAAGCAAATAACAGCAAACAATTGTACACTGTTGTAAGAACATAATAGTGAAGAAAAATAAAATAAATCTGTTGGGGGCCAATTCAAAGGAGATGTAGATAACAGATGAACTGTGCATATTTAAAGGACATTGTAAGTGATATGATTCTATTTGGCTTCAAAGACATCATCGTACAAATCCACTGGAAAAGTTGTGAAAGGTCTATTGAATATAAATGTATTGCTTATAGTTCATGAGACCCATATATAATTTGCTATGGTCAGAGAAAGCATCACTGCATGCTCACCAGTTCACATCTTTCACAAAGCACCTACTACACTGCTTGTAGCTATGATCCATGGGGGTATTGCACCAGTCACGTTATCAACAATAAATTTTAAAAAAAATCTTCAAAGCAAACAAGACACATTCTGTAATTTTCCCTCAAGGACAGGTCTGGGTTTCTAACTGCTCCTTCATTCTTTTGTGAACTTTGGGAATGCCATGAGAAAGACATGCAGAGGTACCACAGAATACTTGACTAGTCCAGCAGATCTCCTCCACCAGTAATGAGATCTATTGCTGGTTTATTTAAATCCCTTGTTTGGGTTACACTTAAGAAATAAGCCAGCACGGAGATTAAGAGAAATGAATGATTACACCTTATTAATAAACTTTAAGGCCACACTTTTCAGAGAAGTCAGGAGCAAAAAAGAGGCCCCATTTTCAATAACACTGTTCTCAATAGAACACCATGTTTCCCAAAGGGTTAAATGCCCAGTGCTCTTTTTGATCTTTAGAATATTCACCCCAGGAGGTGTGTGTGTTCATTTTCCCAGTAACTTCAAATAAACAGGGGCTGAAAATAAAACTACACTTGAGAACAGAAGGTGTCACTGTGGTTTTTGTACAGCATTCATTAATTGTATTTGCTTGTGACTGTGATCAACACTGAATTCAAAGGGCTGACAGTTTTAAAATGTCTGGCTGGACATAAAATCTATATTGTTATTTTTAATACTTGTCTGTAAGAGATGTTATCAACTTACTGCCATAGAAACAAAAGACACTCCCATATATAAAACACAATGGGTGCCCTCCAAACCAGCCAGCAAGGCCAGTGCACTTATTGCAGTGAAGGGAAAGTGTTCTGCTCTTCCTGACACCACCCCCAGGTTATGGGCAGATACTATTGCAGCTGTACAGGAAATACGTAAACATTTGTGTGTGCAGTCTGACTACAGTAAATGACTGGATCAGAGACTCAAATTACCTGATACAATAATCTGCCCTTGAGATAGATACAGGATAAATACCTGAGAAAGGAAACCCCTTGAGTATATAAATATGGAAATAAAGGATAATCTTCTTTCATAAAGATTGAATTTTAAACCCCAGGAGTTAGAATTTGCTTTAAAGCCTGAAACATGAGGTTTGATATCTATCTTATTACCCCCTTTTTTTTTTTTTTTTCAACCACTGGTTATTACATCTGAGCATTCTTCACTGTACGACATGCAAAGTTCCTTCTTGTATTCATAAATTCATGACCTTGGGGATGTTTTGTCAATTTGCTGCATTATTTTTTTAATACAGGAATATGGTTCAAGGAATAGAAATTCAGATTTGTTATGTGAAAAAAATTTCAAACTCTGTAGTGAAAATTTATGGTTGTTACTAAATGGTTCAGCACCTAGTCAAAATTTATGGTAAAAGTATATAATTAGATGTTTAGGATCTATTTGTCCAATGAATTTATTTTCCTATCTCCTAGTACAATGAGTAAATATTATAAATGGGAAGAAAAGATATAGAAAAATATATGTAAAAATTTGACAGGTATTTCTGCCAAGTGACATATCCCCTGTTAATGGTTTTGTTGCAAGAAGTTTGAGAAACACAATTCTTCAAAAAATATTGGAAACTTTTCTGGATATAACCTTCTGTTAAATATTTCCTATCATATTTCAAGGACTAACTTATAGTAATCTTTAATGTATTCTTTCAAGGAGTTTTTTTACACATATGTAACACTCATTAAAAGAGGTGCAATGTAAAGATATATTATTCTGATGAAATTGTTTACTAGTAAAAGTAATTGTACAAATAGAAAAAAGTATTTTTAAAAAAATAAGATAACTGACCTATAAATATACATAACTTAAGAAAGACCAGCATGAGATTAGATCTCCTCTTAAAACATCCTTTCATCTACCTACCTATATAGCAGTAGTGACAAGGAGATCTTGGTATTTTGATATTTTTGATTTTTTGACGAGACTGAGATTTTACCGCACACAGTTTTAAAATAAATGGCAAACCTATGCCCATAATTTATGATTTCATGTATAAAGTGATCTCTAACAATGCCAGAGTTTGCTGAGCTTAGTCTCAAGACATCAGGAAATTTGAAGGAGAAAAGAGGCCGGTAGTACAATTACAATGATGCTCTGGAGATTTTTCTGTTAAAGTTTGTCCAGTGTCACTTCAAAAACATTTCATGGTATGAAAGGATAACACTGTTATGTAGAAACAGAAACAACAAAGGTACTCACAGCACGGCAATTTTCTGTGTGTACAGAATTTTCTTCCCAGAGGGAGACTTTATGAAACAAGTTCATATATACAGTTCTGCGGATGTACAGTAGATCAGTGGATGAAGTGTTAGCAGTGGGAGTTGGACAGCAGCATATTTGGATTATTGGTATTGCTAATCACAACCCAAATCTACTCAAGTTGCAAAAAAGTCAAAGGTCTCATAAGCTGTTTTTTTTTGTTGTTGTTTTTTGGTTTTTTTTTTTGTTTTGTTTTTTGTTTGTTTTTTTGGTTTTTTGTTTTGTTTTGTTTTTTTTGTTTTTGTTTTTGTTTTTGTTTTAATTGATGAGATTGTGCTTAGGGTTTTTTTACCTACTTGTTTCTTTACTCCATATCATAAAGGTTGTAGAAATAAGAGGGAAGCAGTGTGTGACTATTCCTTTACAATGAATGTGTCATGAACAAGTATTTACAAGTACTGTAGCAAATAATGAAATTTATTTGTGCATTCTCACGAACAATCACAAAGCTTTTGTTGTGTCTTTTCTTACCAAGTTGCTCAGCTAAATGCTTTCCCCTCTCAGTGAAGATTACTCGTTCATCCTCCATGTCACATTTGTTGCCAACCAAAATAACCTGGGCGTTATCCCAAGAGTAGGTTTTGATTTGAGTTGACCTTAAAAGAGAAAGGGAGAGAGATGAGTCAAAGCAAAGCAAATTCCCCTTAAGTCAATTTCAAACAGAATAGCAAAAAGACGAAAGAGACAATAATAATTTGAACAACTAGGGTAATGTGATTCTTTAATTACAAATTTCAAATAAATTTAGGATTATCCATCAGGCATTACTATTATGGAGATAGTATCAACACAGGTTTTGCTTACTAAAAATAATATTTTCTCCCACCACCAATATTCTTCCTACACTTTAGAAGAAGAGATGGTACTTTCTCGTATTTTCACATTGTAATACAAACCTTATAATCTAAAAGCAGAGCTCTGAAAAAAAAAACAACCCAGCAATGTATTTATTTCTTATTTTTATTTTTAAGGTAAGGATGTAAATTTAGCAGTAAAACTTTTAAAATTTCAGAGTTAGTCTGTTTTCCTTCTGTTGTTTCTCTCCAGCACATTCATCTGCATGTCTTTGATCTACCAGAAGGTCAGTAATCCTTACATTGTGCCATGTTAAGCCACGAGCAGGGACTGAGTTTGAACTCTGATTTACCTTCCATTTGAATTATACAAGCCTTAAGCATGACTGCCGCTGAATGAAAGTATCTGAGGCCTTGAAACACCATAGAGACCACGAGTGCTGGAGGTGAAACAGCTAACAGCGCTCTCTTTGAACAGGAGCAGATAATGCATGACTTAGAACCATAGTCGTGGTACTTCTCAGTTGCTGCCTGACACCATTCTGCTGGTACTCAGATCTGCTCTGTGGAAGGAAAGCTCCACAGCTGGCTCCAGCTCAGCCAAGAGTGATGCTGCTGGTTACCACCTTCTGACTGGGAACAGTACTTGCCCTTGAAGGTAACACAGGATGCAGGAGACTTACTCCAAGCACTTACACTTTGTCTTGGACTTGTGATTATGTCTGGCTCTAGGCTCTAAGTTTTTGGTGGGATATGGATATTTCTTCTGTCTCTACATGATCAATGGAGAGAGAGAAAAGAAAGCATAGCTCTTTCTGCCAGCCTGTCCCACACCACTTTCTTCCTTCCTCCCTCCTTGGACAATACTGGGTGCTTAGGAAAATGGCAATAGAATAGAAACTAGCTTCTGTAACTGCATGTTTATGAGAGGACACCCTGGAACAGGATCCTGTGGCATATCATGGACCTTTTTTCTCAAAGTCTCTTGGACAAAAGTTGAAATATCTTCAAAAATCTGTGACCTAAATGTCTTGGAAGCTGGTCTGCATGGGTACTGCATGTGTACATTCACTAGTGACCCCTTCTCAAAACAACCATCATCTCTACGCGTTGAGACCCCTGCCTGCAAATTCTAACTTTCAAAAAAAAAAAAGATCATGATCTAGTCTGACAACTGATTCTAGTGAAAGACAGAAAATGGATCAAATCTCCCCAGATGGCTATGCTTAGTGCAAAATCAGAGGCAGGGCCACAGGCAAAAGATGCTATCATTGTGACCCTGGGTCCAATGCCATTGCCTACAGGTTCTGTGCATGAGTCAAAGAACCTCTAGGCCATGTCTGAGGGGTTTGCAGTGCCAGGCAGAGAAATTTAAAGCAAAAGATCACTGCCTTTAGGAATGGTTCACTTTGTCACAATGACCAAAAAGAAGCTGAGGCAAGTCCCAGACATTTTGTGCTACAGAGTGTTCCCTTGGGCCTGACCTGATCTTTTCTTCAAGAAATGGACACTGTGCTACTTTAATCTGTTTCAATAGTAATTTGAGTAGGTGTAAGGCACTGTGATCAAAGAGAAGTCAGACTTCCCCATACACTCATATTTATTAAAGATGCCATTTCTCAGAAAAAAAAGGACAACATGCATTCACTTTGTCAGAAATGGTGAAATTCACTTTTGAAATCATGCTGAGTGGTTAAGCAAAGTAGAATTACTACTGTGTTTTTTAACTAGAATTACATTTGTCACCACAGCAACTTTGCAAACACTCAATATAGTACCTCAATATCGGAGTATGTTAGTCCATTAAGGACTCTAAAAGAGCTTAGCTCTGAACAATTATTATTTGGGAACCAATTTATTCTTTTTATGTCAGCAGGAAATCTAATATATTTCAAAAGCAAAATATACAGTAAAGATATTAAGCTTTACTGAAGGAATTACTTACATAATCTGTAAAGCTGAAATGGAATAAACTGATGAATAAATACAGCCTGAAGAAATATCATCACACAACTGTAACGAGTGTTCATTCACCCATGTTTTACAGACTTTGCCTTGAGAGCTTTACATGAGTTTCTTTAAGAATGTAAGGTCCCTTCATTTTACAGCAGCCTGATGTGATTTTTTTTTAATTCTACAAATACAAGTATGTGCAAATTCTTCTCACTACCAAAGCAACTTATTTTATCCATAGACATTTTTAAGGCTGTCTTGCTTCTGTCTCATCAAATTATATTTTTTTAAGTAACAGAAAGAGATCTTTCCTTGTGCAAATAAATCCAAAGGCTTACATTTTGCAAAAGACTGTAGCACAAAAATGTAACTGACTGAAAATTAGTCAAATATATTCATACCCAACACCACATCAGCAGAAGATTGATTCAAAGGATATGATAGGCTTATCACTGTTATGTTTTCTTTTAGACTTCTGTAGGTTTTGATTCCTACATCTTTCCACCAAAACCAACACGGAAGTTACTTGGAAAAAAAAAAGAGATTTTGCTGTCCTTTGCATACATGACTTTTCAAATGACCAAGGCTTCTGATTCATCTAAAACACAAACAGTTGTCCTGGTAAAGAACTTCAGCCTCAGGAAGATTGAAGACACGAAAAGGCAAAGAGGATG
Organism: Turdus rufiventris; assembly: GCA_013186435.1. Lineage (NCBI taxonomy): Eukaryota > Metazoa > Chordata > Aves > Passeriformes > Turdidae > Turdus > Turdus rufiventris. The sequence goes on from PYHW01009486.1 coordinate 14,017,359, forward strand.
TTTGCAGTAAGCTGGAAAAGGCAATTCTTGTTCATTCTCAGTGACCTGATATACGTCAGTAATAATTTACTCTGTAAATCTTTCCCTTTCTAGTTCTATGGTAGGCAGGCAATCTGCATCACACTTGAATTTTTATAATGTATAGACTCCAGAGGAGCAGATTGATGGAGGAGTGCAATAATTCATTACTTCCTGTGATCAACATCATGCTTGTTCTCCCTGTACTACAATTCTATCAGCTCCTGGCCAGGAAAGAGCACTTGCTGAATGCAAATGAAAGCAATTCTATTGGCTTATCTTAAAACTGCGAGATCTTCAAATAACTGCCCAGGCAACAATGGCAGGGGCCTGTGTGTGCTCTTGCAGCGTGACAGAGTGGGGTTCCGGAACATGCAGCCCTGGCTGGCTGAGGCAGCCGAGATGCTGGGAGCCAAGGCAGAGAGCACAGAGCAATATGGGGCAGCTGCTCTGATGTTACTGCTGTGGAAACCAGACTGCTCATCAGATCAGGTGATAAAAGCTTATCTGGACCTTGAAAAGAAGCACAGAGAGGTTATGGCAGGAGGGAGAGCCCAGGTACTATCCTGGCCGTGTCTGCTCTCAGGCCTATTGCATGAAACATCAAATTATCCAAAGCCTATGTCCACTAGCCTGGTGGAGAAGGAGTGTACTAAAGTAGGTTACCAAATTAGGACTCAGAAAAAGACCTGGACACCACATCCAGGTCCCTTCCAGGGTTGTTCCAAGCAAGTCCTAGCCTCACTGTACAATATGAAACTCGTCACTGCAAGTCAACACTGGAGTTTTATGACAGATGCCAGGAACTGAGGAGCCTGGGATCCAGGGGCAGCTACTGGGCAGACTGAGTTTAGGAGCCCAGCTGATGAAGGGAGCCACAATGCATATGTCTGCACAGATAAGCATGAGTGGACCTCGATTCTGCACTGCTTTGGAGGGGACCAGTGTGAGGATGACAATGGTTTTGTCTGCAATGTGTGTGTATATGGTCATGTGTATATACATAGAGATATGTTGTACCTTTGTGAGTTGTGTGCCTGCTGGGAATAGATCTTCAGCCTCACTTTTGGTGGACCTGCAGTATGGAGCTGCAGCAGCCTCTCCCCTCTTAGTTAGATGCAGCGGGATATATTTTCCCCTGCGTTCAGGCTTGACTTGGCATGCCTGGGTAACACTGCGTTGACTGCTGGAGAAACTGCTACAGAAAGGAAACTTGCTGTTTGCTGAACTTAGCATATTTCAGCTTGCACCCACTGCTGGCATACTTGAGGTTACTCTTAATATCTCTTCAGATGATCACTTTTTACTAACTCTTCATGTCCAGGACAAATATTCGTATAACCTGGAACAGTCCTTAGTGTATTTTCACCCATAGACTGCATGGAAGGCAAGCAAATATATTCAGTAAAGATATGTCCATAGAATGAATACATCAGAAATACGAACTTTTAGAGATAGCCTCAATCTGTTCATGATTCTTTCAACCAAGTCCAAGGATGCTTGTCTACCATAGAGAGGTAGGTTTCTACAGGCTTTTTAGATTGATTATGTAGTAAGTCACATGCATGGACAGCAAGAAAAACACCCTAAAGAAAATGCTCCAGAGGAGGCTATGTATAATGTTTATTCCAGCAAGTTCAGGAAACCTGTTGTACTTCTGATGTTTTGATTCATGAAAGGAGTACTGAGGTGCATCATCTTGCCAGGAAAAAGAAATAGAAAACCCAAACCTAAGCAAAAAACTTCAAACAAACCGAAATCAAATTAAAGCAACTTTTACCTCTAAAAAAATCTGTTTTGTTTTGGTTGTTTAAAGTTACTGTTATGTTGAGTACACTGACTAATCCTTAACATTCTCCCATGTTTAGCTACAGCATGGTGACTGCAAAGTGTATTAGCTGAATTATAAGAGGTCACGGTGTAGTGGTGGGATCTGAGGTGCAGCACAAGTTATCCTCTCACAGTTTTTTTATTTGGTGAGAGGCAGTATCAGAGAAGTAACTATGAGTTTGGAGGGGTTTCCAAAAGTGTTCAGTGTCCCCAGCTGAACTTTCTGTGTTTATTTGCTAAAGAGTGTGCCAAATGCCTCTCTGAGCAGGAAGTGTTGCTCTCCAGCTTTGTCAGAAGACATCATTTTACATCTGTAATTGAAGCAAGGAAGGGTCTCTTTCCTCCTTCTCCCAGTCTCCATCCTGTGATGTGATAACACACACCACTGTCCTCTCCAACCCCTTATACAGACAGGGATGATAAGTGGAAACTCTGTCATTCACATCTTTTCAGAAAATGGGATCATGCCACAAATCCTTTTCCATCCTCTTTGCCTGTGAGGAGCGCTGACACACTTCCCATTCAAGCCAACTTTTGCAATACTGATAGGTCATGTGCCTCAAGAATGCCCCAGCATCTTGGAGTTTACCTATCTCCTCTCATTCTCTCATGCTTATCTTTTGGATATGATGAAAATGGGGCATATGTAGGATTATTCTGTGTAGCACATGAAATGACGGCAATGCTCAGTCTTGATGGCCATTTGGAATCTGGCTCTGTCCCAGCTGCTCTGCACTGGGTGCTTAGGCCTTGCTGCAGGCAAGGCAGAGAGAGAGGTGGCCTCAAGCTTTTCATCTGTTCTCCTGTAAATAATCTGGTATTAGTGGGAGACAAGCCATTAAAAATATATAAACGTACCAACCAAAACCCCAACTCTGCTCTGTAATTGAGATTTTTAAGAGAGTGCTAAGGTTAAAAAGTTTAGCAAAAAAACAAGACAAAGGATGTCCTGGTATATTTGAATACTACACTTTTTGTGGCCACAGTTATTGACACAGTAGGAACACACTAGAAATAATTAGTAATAATGGCATTAATAAGAAAAAGAATATGCTAAAATTTGCCAGATTTTAATTGAACTGATGAATAGCTGTAGCCATACACAGAAATAGAACTATCTTTAGGAAACAGGTCAGGATCTTTCTTCCTCTACTGACAAGGAAAATTTGGATATTTGCAACCTTTGGAATTTTTCTACTTGTTCCAGCTTTCTGGTGTGCTCTACCTTCAGGCCATAAAACCTCCAAGATTGTGGCTAATGCAAATAGTTTTAGCTTCTGCATTTATGAACCCCTTAATAATTATTGAAACCATTACTGAAAACCATGTACAGCAAGAGATAAAGGAAATAATTAGCAAAATAAATAGTTGATGTAGATGAACATGTGACCAGAATGGGGAAATTGCACTGCAATCATTCTCAAGGAAGGTTTAAAATCTAGTGGACAATCTAGCATCTTCACTTCTATCCAGAATGCATGATATATTGAATTAGTGATGTTTATTTTCAGTCACGGTAGTGGCACCCTCTAACTACAACTGCTTACTAACATATGATGGAGAATAGGCAAAGACATCCCAGCAACACAGAAGTACTAAAAATTGATGGAGAAGGGCAATTAAGGGGGAACAAAAATGAGAAAAATAAATTTACTCCAACCTTAGTATCACAAAACAGCAGAAGGAAAAGGATCTGGGGAGAAGTGGATGTGCTAAGGATATGTTTTTAGTGTGGGTAGCTCGGTAAGGCAGGGCAGTTCGAGCTGCAGATTGTACTCTGGGTGGCAGGAGCCCAGGAAAAGTAAACCTGAGCATTTTGCATAACAAAAGGCCTAGGAACCTGTGGTGTTAGCCAGGTTACTGGACAATCTGACACAGCAGGAACTGATGACCCCAGACTTTTGAGAGCTTAGACTCTGAGGGTAAAAAAGCCCAACATGTCTTTATTAGGGGTCCCTCCTCAAAGGCACCAGCTTGAGCTGTTAATTTGTTGCTGCACCATGATTAAATTATTTTAAGAATACAGATGTCTGAGACGCTGCTGTGGATGCCTGAGACTCTGTTTGGGGAAAGGTAGAGCCAGTGAGGAAATCTGGTCTGACTGTGTGAGTGTGGGATGCGTAGGGTGTCAAAGGAGGCACCTGCACAGTCACTGAGCCCCTGCTGCGAAGAGGCTTTGGTCCCAGCCCAGGTGGGGCAGGTGTGGCTCCTGGATGGTTGGACAGGAAAGTTTCCTTTACAGAAAAAGTAGCAAAAGCGGAATACATCAACCCCTCCATGCTTGCAACAGAGCAGGATATATGAATATTGCTCAAGACTGACTCTATTTGATCTGTCAGCTGTTGTTTATACAATACTGCGTTTTCTGTCTGGATTGAAGGGCAAATGAAGAAAAATGCCTTATGATTGTGAAGAAAACAAGTATTGAAGAAACCAGAACAATGCCAATTATTCACCACTTCTTCTGACAGGCTTTATCTTCCTTGTGCAGAGCCAAAGAGTGCACACTGTGCAAAGAAAGGCTACACATTTAACCTTTCCTTGGAGGAAGATATACTGATGATGCAGAAGCTGCATGACAGGTGTGACACTAACAAATTTCTGGTTCATTATCAGCAAGAAAGCTAGTCAAAATGCACATTACCCAGAGCATCATGGGTTTTTGTTGTTTTGGTAAGAACTGCATCTACTGTAATTAAAAAAAACCAAACCCTTTCTGCAAGCTTCTGAGGCCATAACTTCATTTTAGAAAGCCACGTGTTACATTTCAGTTTTGACAGGCTGTAAAGATATTCAAAATTAAAATTCAGTTCTTTTGGATGTAAAACTGAGCTGATCTTTAATATGCACGTTTTTATAACCTTATGCAAGCAAAAAGTTTAGTTACATAAAAACAAAAAAGAAGATGGTATGGGATAACAGCTAAACATGTAAGAGCTGATATTCTCTGTGTGCTTATGACATTTATTCTTATTTATTCTTGGTGATATTCCATTACCATAATTGTAATGAGAAATTATATGCTTGCTCAGTGATGTCCATTCTGGGTCTGCATTTAGTAGAATGCAATAAGAACTGACATAGCATTAATAATTACACAGTTCTGTGTGGCAATTAGGATGAAAGGTAAAGCATTATAGATGTCCATCAATCAGAATTGTCTTTCTAGTCAACCATCTCTAGCTGTTCCAACTCTGCCCATGGAAGTGCCTTCCCATCCAGAGTTCTCTGCTACATTTCATCTTTCATGTAATATGAAAATATTTTTTTGAGTCCATGTTATAGCTTTGGTGCCTTTTCTGTACAGTGTTGTTTCAAATAAGTGTATCAAGTGTCTGTCAGTGTGTGAAAATTATTTTCTGATATTAAAATACAAATCCACTGGATAATGGCCTATGATATCAAATTAATGTATTTTTGGTGAAAGACTTTAAGTTTAAACTGCTTTATTTCACAGCTGTCAAATATACCTTGAAACTGCTTTCCAATACCAGTGTAGCAAGAGCCCAGTATGAAATTAATGCATTAATAAAAATAAAAGTCTTGTGCTCTAAGTTAGTTCTAGAGTCTGTATGTCTCCGCCCCAGTACCTCCTGTGCTTGAATTCTGATGGCCCTCTCTTTAGAGAAAAAGCTCTCCAGGTGGGGATTTTTCCTGTACCTACACAGCCAGCACACCTCAGCCCTAGGCAAAGTACGGTCACCACACACAGTACACCTGACAGTGCACACACTGGAGACTGTTTTGTCACAGAAACAGATAACAGAGAATTTGTGGCGGAGTTCAGGATCTAATCCAAGGCAAGGTGGGCTTTGGCTGAAAGTATTCATAAAAGAGAGAAAATTTCTTGCCAGTCAATAACTTTTCTTCCTTTTCTGGTGTATATTACCTACTGGTTTTCCAGGTTTTTGGTTTAAAAAAGTAGAATGAATATTTACAAAAACAGTTAATAATAGATAAAAATAGTGTGTTAGACACTAAGGGCAAAGAGATCTTGCAAGCAACTTCCTTGTATTTTTTTTGTCAAGACAAAACAATATAAAGTACATCTCAATATTTAGTTCTTATTCACAGGAGTACAAAATCCTTTCTTACAACAAGGTTTACTTATGGGCAGACCAACTAATGCAGCACATTTTTCACAGTAGGACACATGTTAATGAAGAGTTTTTATGTCATGTATAATGCCACAAGCTGTGTCATATTGTGGGAAGTGATTTAACAACTCGCCACACAGACAAAAGGCTGTACATTTTAATTTTCTCCCCACTGAGAAACCCACCATTAAATTATCATCCTTCAAAGCTGCTACCACACAGGCACAGTGAAAACAATCAAAAAAAAAGGGGATTTGAAAAGAGATGGAAAAAAGTCTTTATAGGAAAATAATATTCATGGAAACAATAAAAGGCAAAATACAGACTGCACTTGCATATCTTTTGATTATCCCCTTGTTTTCACATTCCAGATGCTTCCGCATAAATGATTCTGTTTATCACCAATTTATGTTGATTGCCCAGACTGTCGCTGGAATTCCAAGTAATGACCCTAATCAATCCAGCTGATCCTAGCTCTGGTATTTGAAAAACAGAGCTATAAAACAAGCGAGTTATGAAGAAATTTACTAAAACAACTATAGCATCTGCCTGAGTATATTGCACCTTCAAGTAAATGAGCAATTTGCTGTCATTTAATTTCTTTTTTTTTTTGCTTTCTATTTTTATTCTTATACATAAGAATTGATATAAAAGAAAACCCATACCTAAGTGTCCTCATTTTCTGTTTTTCTTTCTTACAGTGAGGGACTTTTGATAATTTAAAAAAATATTTAATTAAGTAAGCAATACTGATGCTGAAAAAAAATTTTTGGTGCTAGATTCTCATATCTAATAATTTCCTTTTCACTGCACATACAATAATCCCCTATCCTTGGACTGCACTGATGACCAAAAAGGCTCTTGAACCTGGGATTACTGACTAACCTCCCACCTCCAGCCCCAAAGAGCACCTACCCAACAGTGGCATTTTGGGAGTAGTGAGGTTCTTAAAGGCATGGTCAAGTTCTTTTGTTTGGTACCAATATTGAGAATCCTATAGCAACCACTGAGCTGGATCACACAGTGTTATTTATTTTTTTGTCTTTTCCTTCAAATAAAAAATCCAGATTAATAATTAGAATATATATGGCAAGTATCTGCCAACAGGACATCTCTATTTTAAGGAACTTCTGATTAAACAACTCTCAGGAACTCTGAGTTGACTTGGACTTTTTACTATCAAATCTCATTATGAAATGCATTGCACATTTGTCACTCAATCCCTTTCTACCTATTTCATGAGGAATTACTTCCAAGTTTCTCTCACTTATCAAATTCACTTATTTGGATTTCATTTCCTCTGTTGTTTTAGCTCTCACTTTTTTCCAAGTTTAAATGAACTCTGCTATTATTCCTCTTATGTCCAGTTGTCTTAGATAATTGTGGATTACATTTCTCATTTGGTATTTTCACTAACTCTTTTATAAACAACTCAGTCTTAAATGCACATAAATTGAATCCTGAAATGCTTTTGTTTAAGTATTAGAGATGGAGTTGAAACAAATCATACCTAATTGTAATCACTGAAAAATCTTACCAGGTTATTGAAGCCACCTGTGATAAATTATCATGACCTATCCCTGTTAAGGATTCATGAATCCTGGAAGTGTCAGGGCAATCATGTCAGTTATTTTACTTCTTCTTGATAAAAGAGGCAGCATTGTTTTACTGAAACATCAAGGATGTGTTTCTTCTTTTAATATTATTTTACACAAAATTCATATAAATCCTAGCAGCATTTTGTCTTTAAGGTTGTTTAGTCTGTTATTCTCTGGAAGCAGAGCAATGGAAACATTCAGAAATATAGTGAGGTATTAAATTTTGATTCTCCCACTGTGTCCTTGCAACCATATGTCTTTGGAAGTAATTTCACTGTGTGCTGTATGCTTGAAAATACAGGGGATTTGAGGATCAACATTTTGAAATGTAGATTAGTTTTTCTGACTTTCGTCACAGATATCTGGAACTGGATTGGCAAAATAGAAACTATCTTAATCTTGTGTTAATTGATGCTAGCTGGTTAATTAATTGAGTATGAGTTACAAAATTGTACTGGGGTTTTGCGGGGGGCTTAGTAGGTTGGTTTTTTTTCCCTTTGAGGTCATGCAAGTAAATTTTTCTCTGACCACATTTTGCTTTTGGGGTACTGCTGATCAAAATTCATTCTGTGAGGGCTGCCAGTGGCCAAAGACAACAGTGAAAACCATTTCCTTGCCTACATCCTGTCTGGCACAGGGTGGCAGAATTGTCTTGCTGACTCACACTGCAAGCAAGCAAACTGCAGGTTTATTCCTGCTGACTCACAGAAGACAGAGGGAAGCATTAGATTTCAGATTTTAGTTCTAGGATTAAAAGTAAAGTAGGATTTTTTTTTAACCAGAAAAAGGGAGGAAAAAGGGTTGTGTATTCATTTAGAATGTCAGTAGTGCTGCTACATGATTCACAAATCAAAAGACTGGGTTTATAGATACATATGGGTAAATATATAGCTGTCTTTGCCTCTCCAGCCCCAGCTAATATATATTTTTATTTTCTTCTCCATCACAGTTCTGAAAACAAAACCCCCAAAAGACAGATTTAAAAGCAATTCCTGAGTATTGCAAAAGTTAAAAGCAACACATGCAGGCATAAATAAAACATTCTAGTAAAACTTTGAGATTGGATGTTAAACTTTTTAATACTCTTGAAAACTGAACACCATGGCATTTCAACAAGCCAGAGCCCTCTCCTAGGGCTCATGTTGAACTTTCAAAAATTGAAGTTTATCTCACTTTGCCTGAGAGGTCTTTAAAGCATACTGTTTGAACCATGTTCACTAACATATTTCAAAGGTTACAGCTTACTTCTGGTAAATAAAAAGAAAGAAGAACAGTTTAAAGTTGTTTATTGGGACTTTGTCACTGACTTCAGTGAGTAAACACCCGTCTCAGAGGACACAACCATGTTCATTAAACAGGTGTTTTGAGTAGACAGTAATCTTTGTATGGAAAGATTAAAAGGACAAGCATCAGAAAATCAAAAGTTCATCAGAAGAATTGCTCTGTATTGTGGAGCAGAGTAGAGTAAAGTAAAGTACTGAAAGATTAAAAGAATAAAACATTTCCTATGCATGGCCAGAAATGAAAGTCTGCAATTTCAAATAAGTAATTGTGAATGAATGAGTTGGCAACCAGGTCTTTATAAGGCACAGAGAAGAGAAAGAAGGAAAAATGCAGGGCTTGGCGTGTGGCACACTCCACAGAGGTCAGCTGAGTACACTTCTAAGTGCATGGCAGAACTGTGGAAGGGTTAGCACCTCCTGCCATCCGGCCACCTTTCATCACTTGATCCCTTCACCCAAAATGGTGCCTCAACCACAGTGAGTGTGCCTGGAGGAATAACCCTTTGTTTTCCTATACTGACCAGCCAAAGCTAAGAAAGATTGAAAGGGAAGTGCAAAAAATCTGAAAAGCCTGATGGTATTAACTAACAAAGAGAGGCTTGGTTGATTTAATCTAGAAAAATGCAATATTTCAATGAAGCTAAAATCTACATAGCAATATTTGAAAGTGAGGTCTCTGTTGTTCACAGATGAATGGGAGGTCATAGCAAACCTGGCTTAATTTATACATGCCTTTGTATGTATAAACAGCATCTGCTGGGATTAGAGTAAGAAAACACTGGGTGTAAAACATTTACACCTCAGAAACTTCAGCTAGCCCTCACTGTCTTCTTAGCAAGGTATGTTGCTGTGAGGTCATTCAACCCTGTAAGCATGGGGTCACAGATCACAGGCACCAACTGAAGTGGAAGTAGTTCCTGGCTCTGCCAAATTTTATTGCAGTGTGAGGGTAGATTTCAAGATTCAATTAAGACAGCTCCAACTGGTCACCTCCAGACTGTCCTCCGAAACAAGGACTCAATTGACAGCTCTGCTCACAGACAGAAGGTGCCCTCTGTGAGTAGGCTTTTGTACAACAGATTGTGGATTTAAAGACTGGGGAATTGCCAGTGGGACACATCAAGGGGTAAAGAGGAGATCAATGGGGCTCTTTAAACAAAAAAACCCCAAAAACAATCAAAAAAAGAGAAGACATTTCAAGCAGGGTGTACAGTCTCATCACGGCTTGTGTTCAAAGACACAAATGATGACTACCTCTCTCAGACAGGCAGCCCATGTAAATGAATCGATGCAATTCAAGCCAACCTGAAGCACAGATGTGGGAGTTTTGGGAGGGAAAGAAGAATGCAACTGAACTACTACTTCCACTGCAATGCAATTGAATTGCTCTCTTTTCTTGAGAGCTGTAGAGCCCCTGGGAGACATGCAGAGTACATTCACAGAAGCAGGGCTGGTCTCATGGACTTAGTACTTCTCATGGCAGCTCCTGACCCCCAGGTGAGCTTTGACAGCTTCAGTCTTCCACTTGGAAAAAGAGAAGACAATTTGAACAGCAAGGTTTAAATCTATATCCTCCTTTCCCATTTCTCACAGCAGTGCTGAATAGATCAATAATTCGATAAATAAATTTTAACTTCTTTCTCTGGATATCTGGCAGGGAAAGGACTTAGAATGGAAGAGAGGATGTGACTGAAGCAAATTATGAGTTATCTGAAAGTCATTCAGTTGAGTAAAAAGGGGTATGTATGAAGAGATACTAAGTGATAATCAAGTACCTTTTTTAACATTTGTAGTAGATAATCTCTAAAGGCTCCGAAGTGCCTCACTGCACTTAAACAATTTTTGAATATGAAGGTAAACCACATTAAAAAAAATGAAGACTACTGAAAGTGACCACAAAAGATCATATTAATTCTTTGAAAATTACTTGTTACACATTTATGTATCACGTGTGAGTCTGAGAGAAAAAATAGATAGCCTTAATCTTACTACATCACAGAGCAAATATGCTATTTTTTTCCTTAATATAATATGATTGCTAAATTAGAAAATCTTTCCTCCTTGTCCTCAGGTTTTTTTTAAGGTTTTTTAAAAATTTTTTGCATAGCATTAGAAAATCCTCATTCCACTCTAAACAATGGCTGCTTCAAGAGAAATCTGATGAATTACCAGTAATAAACAAAATTAAATATCTAAAGGTAGAAGACACCTAAAAATGTTATAAATTCTTCTTATAACCAAAACTCAGTTTGCTGATTCACTTCCCATTTAGTCACATAGTGCAAAGATAAATATTTAAAAGCAAGGTAAATTAAGAACATGCTCTCAGTCAGTGTGAAATTAAAAAAAAAAAAAGAAGAAGCAACCTTTAATATAAACAACTCACCTGAAAAGAAGAAATATACAAGAAGGAGGTAGCTGCTACTTTGCACACCAAAAAACAAGTTGGGCCTATAGCATATATATATGCAATATGCACAAAGCCATCTTTGGCTGCTTGCAGAAGAGTGGCAGGGGTGCTGCAGGAAGATACCACAGAATCCTTATATGGAAAGAAGACAGTGTGGCACAGCATGCAAAGCAGGATGAATTAAATGTGCTGATTAAATGAACAGCTTGCTTCTTTTACTTCACTGAAGTTCAAAGCTTTCTAGTCAACCATTTTAAGCATACCTAGCAATCAAATAAATTACTTATGTTATAAAAGCCTCATGCAGAGAAACAATAGGTAATGCACAATTGATCCCTACAGGCCTCTATCCCTCACCTTTGTTCAGGGTTTTAAAAAGAATACGTAATAGTTTTTAACGCAGGTATAAAGGCTAAATGGCTGAGAGAAGAGAGACCATGCATTACACCAGCGTAGAAGGAAACTGAGGACAATTCTCTCTATCCTGATCCTGAAAGATGGTACAAACAGCTTTTCTTCCAAATTATACCTCAGGTATGCTGCACACTCATTCCTTGCGTGATGATCTTTAGCTAAAAGATTAATGGTAAAACACTCAGTGTTGCTCGCTCTGTTAAGTGTCACTCTGCAAGCATCAGAACACCTGGGCTCTAATCCTGTACGTAACAGGTATTCTGAATGTAATCCTGTATGTAACTGCTTCCTGCAAATTCATGGCAGGGAATAAGGTGGCGCAGGTAGTCCCTAGGCCTCATTGTGAGGAGCAGGAGGTCTAACACCTTCGATCAGAGAGGTCAAAGAAAAAGCAGACACATCATAACTCTTTATTCTCAAACTTAGGACAAGAGGAAAATAAGTATTTTTGTTTATAATCTGAAGCATTACCATATAAATTACTGACAGATGTTTACTGTAGTGTCCTCACTGGATTCGGTTTGGGTGCAATCTATATTCTGCTGTAATACTTCAAAGTTCATGACATTTTCAGAGAAAGGACATCTAAAATTTGGAATAATGCTATCCTAAGCTGTGAATTTGGGTGTTGAGTTCTTCTAAACTAGCTTGGTTCTTCAAGTGTCTCAATATGGATTTATGAATCTATCTTTGGACTATCAATTAGAATATCATATAATGGTTAGAGCTATGCTCTGCTTGACCTCTCACAAATGCATTAAATGGATTCAAACAGTAAATCATCCCTCCTTTTTATCTTGCCCACAAGTCATGAGAAGAACTGCAAGCCTCTCATTTCGACAGCTTCCTGAGGGTTCTCAGCATAGTGCGTGATGTTCGGACATGAAACATCCACATATTTGACCTTGAAATGATCTCGATATGATCTAGCTCAATTTTTAAGTACAAAAAAAAAAAAAAAAAAACAGATGGAAGAAAGATTTTGCTCTTTTTCTGAAATCCCTGATAACTGCTACTGGTTGGAATGTTTCTGTACAAAACCTCTCACAGGTCTTATATGTAAAGAAGCCATCAAACCCCACCCCTGACATGAGTCAAAAGCCTGGATTGCAACATGTTTCATTATTTTAATAGAAACTCCACACATTCTCCCATTCTGTCTTTTGTAAGAAAAAGCAGCATTATATTGTCCTTCTCTAAATCTCTGCTGATAAATAACCTGTGCAGTCATATCCCTCTTCAATGAATAGCCAATTGGCATGCTAGGACTGAATTTATTACACAAATTCTTACTGTTTAACTGGCATCCGGTGGTGTTTTTTTTCTGTAGGCTTGTGCTCATGCTTTATTCAGAATCTTTTAGGCAGGAATTTTTAATTTTTTAATAGTAATGTGCAGTGATTAACCTAATGTTGTGTCACACACCCCTTCAGACTTGACAATAATAAAGAGAGCTGCAAACATTGAAGAAAAGGCCAAGGACTAAACCAGACTGCAGGTTAGAGCAAAGAACATGGAAATACAATATAGTATTTGTTTGTAGCTGTCTCATTTTTGGGGGCAAATAGGAGCAAGAGAGGTAAACAGAACCAGATATAGATGCAGGGGGAAGATGGGGAAATTTCATGTACTGACGCACATGAATAACTCTGGCTCTTGTTGGCTTCTGTTGTGTTCATGGAAACAGGACAATTCATGAGTATTTGTAAATGAAATCATTATTGCACCTGAATAGGGAACAAATCTCTGCATCAGGAAAGAAACAGCTGTGCTAAAGGCTGAATATAAGCTATATAAGGTGTTTATGTAGTCATCATAAAATACACATACACACCCCCCAATTCATAGTATTCTAAAGTGTAGATAATAAAATAAAAGCAGAAGATAAATTCTTGATATTTATTGTACTTTCAAGGATGCTTATGTCCAATTCTACAGGGTCAAATAGAATAAGATTTCTTTTGTACAAAAACCATGATGGTAAACTCATATGCAATTGAAGTACTCTAAAGAAATTCATAAAGTTCAGTAATTTCTTTCCTATTAGTCAGCCACTTAGTTCCAGTTTCTCTGGACTATTAAAATTTTGAAACTTTTAAAAGAAGTTCAAGGATTTTGACACATGAAACCCCAATCACCTAGCTGCCCTTTCTGCCAGAGGTTTAGTGTAAGAGACTAAACATATTAAATATTTTTTCACACATTTTCACCCACAGCAATATATAAACTTAACTGAGGATTAACTATAGATCTGGGGTATGAGCTGGTTGAGCTGCTGTGTTGTCCTGCTTAATCGTGTATAGCAACAATATAAAGGAAGAGCAGCTAAAGATAGGTGATGCAGGAAGTAACATCTCAGGCCATTGCAGATGTTTATGCAGTAAACCCAAACAAAACAGTAAAGTACAAGCCCTAAAATGCCATTGTCAAATAAGAGCTGGATAGGAAACACAAAACAAAAAGAAAATCAACTTTTAATTTGGTAAAAAAAGACCAGCAATATCTCTAATTTTACTGTGAAGCAGTAAAAATAACATTGTGAAAAATGACATAAAAGGGAACACATGGAAAATCCCTGTTAGATAGCCAGGATGGAAAATGACTGAGACATCTCTGCATGAGTGAAGGAATCAAAATGAATGGACAGAGTCATGGTTACTAAAATTTAGTGTTTATAAATTTGAAACATGAACATTAGAAGAGATAATCTGCGCTACTAATCTTCTCTAATGAAGTCTAAATGAGTTACAATCACTTAGGAAAAACCTCAAGTGCCATTGCAAGGTGCCTAACAAAAACCAGTAATCAATATGCTGCAATAGTTAAATAACCAAGCAAGATGCTGGCTGCATGCATAGCACAGCTGAGAGTATTAAAAAAATCCTCTTGCCCAAGGTCATTAACCAATTTCCTGGGTTTGTCAGCAGTGTTCTTTTGGGTGTTTCTGTTGGTTTACTTATTTTTACATTTTTGCAGGGGAGTACCTAATGTATCTTTGATGCAGTTTCTTCACTTACAAAAATGTGCTGAAATCTGAAGGTTACAATAGAAATTAAATAGGAGATATTAATTTTTTTCTCACAGTTCCAAATGTCATAAACCCAACCTATTCCCAAAAGAAATCCTTACACAAAGAACTCCTTGCATTTTCTCAGAAGTCAAATCTTCACATTTGGAAGTAGGGGGGAGTATTTGTTTTGGCTGTTTCTCTGCCTTTTGTCTTTAAATACATAGAATAAACTGAATAAACAGTGTAAAAACCCAGTAATTCCAATACATAAACTTTTTGTATAAGCCTTTTTGTATAAGCTTGCTAGGAACAAGATGTTCACTTCCAGTCTGTCTGGCACAGTAAAGTATAAATAAAATCAGCCTTGAGATATAAACAAGACTTGAGAAAAAACACACAGTATGGCATGGAAATTGCAAATGTTGTGTCCTGTGAACTGCTAATGTCCCATGTACCTACAACAAATAATTACAGTAATTTCACGATTACAAGCCGTACCATTTTGACTAAAATTTTGATCTGAACCCAAAGTGCGGCTAACAATCAGGTGCGGCTTATATATGGACAAAGAATGAAAAGTTGCTGTTTTAGGAGGACAGGTGTCTGCTAAGAAAGGCAGGAGCTTCTTTTTGAAATGGAGAATGTAAACCCCTTTCCTCCAAATTATTATAATTTTGAAATCAAGGGGCTCTCAGGCAAAAATACGGGAATTAGGAATAACAGTTCTTTACTAGGGAAATTAAAATA
>PYHW01009486.1:14045983-14057933 GCA_013186435.1 Turdus rufiventris
TGCACCGGACTATAAGGCGCACTTCCGGGTTTGGGGGAAAGTTTTAGTCAAAAGGGTGCGCCTTATAGTCGTGAAATTACTGTAATCTACTTTTCTCATCATACTCTATTAAACTTCAGGATGTAGGGAATGTAGGGAAACATAAAAAGGATCATTATTATTGCATTGATAAACACAAAAATACAGATGGAGAGCATGTGTACAGCATCATGTGTTACTAATTTAGGGAACCTCCTAGATGTCTGGATGTCTAAATAAAACAGTGCAATGCAGCATCACACAGGGGCATGACATCAAATCCCAGAAGCAGTCAAATTGCATGCCTGGAGTTTATATCAATTATCTGGTCCAAACTATTTTGTGTGTATTTATTCTATATTCCTTGGCATCACTGAAAGCCAAGCCTTCCAAGCAAGACAAGGAGCAGAAAGAAAGCAAAGCAAAAGAACTCACCAAATTAAATTCAACTGAACCTGTTGAATGAAGGAAACTGCATAAAGGTACCTCATATCATCATACCTAATAATAACATAATCTTAAGAGTCATTGTTAAGATCATTGTATATATCATATTTTCTGAAGCCATACATTTTTTAGTAATTTCCAGAGAGAACAGATGGATTTGTTTGTGACAGGGTATGTTTCTTGCTGGAAATATATTAAAGGTTATATTTTTGTACATTCTCTTTAAAATATCATAAATCTCAGCATTTCCTTCTAAATATTCGCTCTTGAGATTGTGATATTATATGCATTTTTTTTAAAAGAGGGTATTTTTGACTGCCAAGGTAAAGGTCTGAAAACATTTAAAATGGAAAAAAAAAAGTACTTCTGAACCTCAGCTTATGGAAACAAAACAAAATAGAATCCTTTGCAAGTCATGTAATTTCTTTACCAAAAAGTGTTTCTAGTTTTAAGAGAGAACAAAATATTTATTTCACTCTGGTATTTCACACCAATCCCTCCCCTCTCTTCCCTTCAGATCTTACTTGGGTAACAATATTCTTTTGGAGGTATAAAGGTTCTCAGACAGACTAATTTTTAATTTTATGGTTTTTTTCAGTTTGGCCACAGGATCAGAACTTTCCCAGCTCGGTGATGATTCCAGCTTCTGGTCTAATAGGATGTGCTGCCTATCTGTGTACAGGGACCTGCCTGTCTTTAAAACACCAGGCACATATCTGGCAGAGCACAGCTTAAAGTGATTATCAGAGCATTTATTTCTTTATCCTTCTTCTGTGTGTGCTAGGTTCAGAGCAGATCAATATTGACACTATTACAAAAGAGTTTGAAAATCCATCATAAAAATCATTCATATGGATAAAGTGTCACTGATTAGGCTATAATCTCTTTGCAGTCTGTAATGTCCCAAAGTGCAGTTGTCTGCTTTTGCTGTTATATATTGATATATAAGCATAAGTACTATATTTTAGAGCCCTCATTCTCATATGCTTCTATTACCTTATTAAATCTGTCTCACTGAAGATTAGCACTTTCTGTGCTTAAGCATCTGCCAATGGTGTATACATTATATGTAAAAAAGATTTTTTTTCATGCTTCTGAACAAATTCTTCCCTAGACTTTTTATTTTTTCCTCATGGCTTGGTACAGATCAGAAACATCAAAAATCATGTTAAAATATATCAAGGAAAAGTGATATTGTGCAGGCTGCACATCAAAAGCAGAGTTACTCAAGCTGTAAAGATGAAACCAAATTGTCTTCAATTCTAGATAGTGAAAAATGGTGTTCCACTGCTAATTTTCCAAGTATTTCTTTAACAGCCATATGTATTTCAAAATAACAATGAAGTACACTGGATGCATTCCTTGCATCATTCACATCACACTCTTTCACAACAGTGAGGTATAGCCAAAATAATTGAACTGTACTGATGCTGCTCTACAAATGACCTGAGTCTTAAGCTTTTGGAAGGAATGTGGCCACATCCTTTTGATTACCATGGAAAGTAACATGCTGGCTGCAGTTTTTCTAGATGCTTTAAAACGCAGTGTCTCTCTCCTTAACGTGTGTAAGACACCAAATGTTTGGATGTGCTTTGCTCAACACACCGTCCAGTGTTTGTTGTGTTACTAGCTTATAATGCATTTGCTATCTTATCACTAAGTTACAGACACATGATTACATATTGTGGTTCAGTAAACGAATAAAATTAATATTCACAGCAGCTGCAATGAATTTACACAGAGCAAAGGAATAAATGTCTGGAGAAACAGGCTCAGCTCGACTTTATTTTATCTTTCTCTTTCATTTCCACAATTTTATATATATTTTGATGTTTTTTTTCTCTTAACATACATTTTTCCTTATAATTTTTCTGGAATTCATCTACATCTTGATTTATTATTAAGCCTCATTCCATGGAGGTCAGTCTAGGAAGCTTGGCCAGTCCTTTTGCCCTGGCTGAGCAGAAAAACTCTCGTGGCTTCTAAAGACAACAGTTTGCTCTGGCTTAAAATTGCTCTTTTGCATCACAGTGAGCAAAAGGTGCACAAATGCACAGCATGTGAACTGCTTGTCAGACACTCATGGGGACATGGGAGTTTCACAGAATAGGGAGTGTGTGGAATGAGAAAAGGCAGTGCTGCTGACCTAATGACAGCCCAACAGATAAACTTTCTTACTTAATTCTCTTTCTTCAAAAAAGGGATTTTTACTATGTTTTTCCTATCCTTCCTAAGTACAGTTCTCTACTATTTTCACTCAACACACATGCCATCCCCCCACTCTCATTGTTTAGACAGTTTATTTGAGCCTCTTATCCTGCAGTCAAGCTTTTTTCTTCTTTATTATACAGCCATCTTCCCAAAAGCCAGAGCCCAACCAATCTCCATCCACCAAATCTCCTGGTTTATTCCTTTATGTGAACAGAAATTAATCAGAGAAAAACCACAACAAAGCAGTCACCTGATGTAACAGCAAAGATTCCATCTCAATTTTTTAATGCTTTTGCTTCCCCTCATGCCTGCCCCATTTGCCCCCTGCTTTAGATGCTGAACAAAGCCAGACAACATTCCCAGCAGACCTCATTGTTTAGGCTTAGAAACAAATTACATACTTCATGGTAAGGTATGTACACACTCTTTATAGAAATTCCCTCCTTTCATTTCCTTGGGTTTCCTGAGGTGTTTTTTATGAATGTAGAATTAAATTAAAATAATAAATAATGAAACGACAATCAAATTAAATTAATAAATGCTAATTATTAAATAAATAATACTCCAAACATTCATATATTTCAGGCACTCAGTTAAGAAGGATTGGCTGATTACTTAAGCCTGATGACCTTAGTTAC
Source organism: Turdus rufiventris (assembly GCA_013186435.1). Taxonomy (NCBI): domain Eukaryota; kingdom Metazoa; phylum Chordata; class Aves; order Passeriformes; family Turdidae; genus Turdus; species Turdus rufiventris. Next base: position 14,049,298 of record PYHW01009486.1, read on the forward strand.
AGCTGAAAAATTAAAAGCAAAAATATTTAAGAAGACCAGATTTTCACATGTGGAGGACTTCAGCTCTCTCTACACCAGGTTTTTATGTGTATGGAATTCACCATGAGTGTGAAAAAGAAAAAATAAAAAAAGGAGGGCAAACAATGTAATGAATCAATAGTTTTCAATTAAGTTGGCCTTGGAAAGTGCAACAATGCCTTCAGCATAAACAAAAAACTCCAAAAACCAATACAATTAAAAATTAAGGTTATGAAGTCTGTGTTGAATGATTGACTTAATAATGCTGAAAAGTGAATGCAAACACTTTTGTTATTAAGTTCTTCCCTTCCCAGGATTCTTATGTTGTCCTGTTGAAATATTACCACACAAGAAAGTAGTGCCACTTTCCTGGCAGCTTTTAGTTAATAGTAAAAGGAGTAATCCCTAATAAAATCTTATGTATATTCAAGTATCAAAATAGTTACTTTATCATGCCATTCACATCCTTATGGCTTTCACTGCTAGAAAATTATTGTTTTTTTGCAAAATGGAAATCAAGGTTCTAGTCCAAGTCAGTCCAAGTCTAGAAGAGGTCAGTGTCGACTCTGCTTGACTATCAAAAAGGTAGGCACAGAAAATATAAAAACATACTATGCCTATATATACATCATAGAATAAGGTGACAATTTGAGTATTGTACTAAACAAGATTAAGTTTACACGTTAATTCATCTTGACAGGTCTTTGAGTTTGTAAAGCTTAATTTTTATTAATTTTCTTCAACATCTTTATTAAATAAATCTATAAACTGGTTTCACTATACTGTATATTGGTGAGAACGGTGCACATCAGAAGCAGAAGACTTTTGCCTTTAAAAAGGCAAAAATCACCTCCAGGAAATGAAGTTGTGACAGGAATCTGTGCAATATATGGGATCCTACAATAACATCTTAATCCAACATGTGCAACTTTACACTTCAAAGCACTATCTCAGCTCTTTCTGTCTGGCTGAGCTGCAAGAAAAGCTAGCAAACTCTCCCTGTGCCCGGGGAATAAAGTAGCTCCAGATGAGGAAGCTTTAGTCTGCAAACCATAAAAGCAAACTTAAACATTTCCTCTGTATATGACAACAGGCTGGAGAAGACTGTGTTCTGCTGTCCTCACTTTGGATACCTCCATGGAAATATAAACTGCACTAAGCTACGCAGTATTTAGCACAAGCCTTTGTGTTCATTACCTTTCAGTAATTCATGGGATGAACACTAGTACTTGAAACAGTTCCTTCCGAGCAGTGTGGGTTATTATTGCCAGGAAGAAGCTGACAATGCTCTTACAGCAGGCAGGTGCCCATACAAGTGGGGAGAGTTGTGCTTTTCCAAGTCATTCCTACACTTCTGGGATAACCCAGTTCTCTGCTGTTTGAAGCTGAGTGTGTTTTGAAAGTGCGTACTAGCTGTCAGTGCTCAGGAAATGATTTTGTGGAGAAAGGACTATCACTATCAGTTTCGGCTTCTGATATTAGATCAATATTGAAATACTCTAGTTTGGTCTTTTGTTGTATTGTTTTCAAAATAACTTTTGCAGTTAGAAAAGTAAACTTCAGCAATTTATTATTCAAAAAAAATGGAGTGAAATACAAAAATTCCGTGTCAAAAACTTTCCAGCAAGACATGTGTCCACAAGTGGGTTCTGGCAGACTTTAAGTGAAAACAGAAAAAAATTCAAGACTTGTTTAATTATATTTCACAAATCTACTTTATGGTGTGTTCACAGTCTTCAGCATTCTTCTTCCAAGAAAAAGCCTTTTTCCTTTCTCCTTGTTCCCTTCCCACAAAGTCTTTCACCACTTAAGTGAAGAGGGGATAAATTCCATAAATCTTCCATTTTTGGAATATGCTTCTCAAAAAGATGTTGGTGTGCTGGACTCAAGATAAAAACTAACACCAAAAAAACTAGAGGATATGGAAGATAGCCAAAAAACAGTGCAAAATTATTTTTAAAGTGATGCAGTAGAGACTAAGGAGGGAAATCAGTGTGAAGAGATGTGTGAATTAAATAAACATCAATAACAGAAATACCAAACAAAGACAAGCTTCCAGCAACCATTCCCCAGTGATTTTAGTGTGTGAACCCACCTGCTTCATCCCAATCATAGTGGGTGCTGAAACTGCCTCCTCCCACAGCTCTCACTCAACTCCCCCCTGATTAATGGCATTTTCTGCTTCCCACACATTCCCTCAATATCTCCCACAGATCTGTGATCCCCATTCCACTGAAAATACTGCAACCCTCAGAAAGAGCTTTCTGCCCTTCATCCGCTGCAGAGCCTGGCTTGAGGAAAGTTCAGAAGGATGTCTGATTGCATTCCAGTCCTTCTCCACAAAAACAAACAAACAAAAAACCAACAAACCCAAAAACAAAATCAAAAAACAAACAAACAACAACAACAAAAAAACCCCCAACAACTACTCTCCAATGTAAGTACCACTGTGGACAAAAATCTTTGCTTTTCCTTGGCTGACTTAGAGGATCTATTTATTTTTTCACATGACTTCTTTAAAAACTTCCTTTCTGTTCATTTGGGACTTGGCCATCTTCTCCAAAAAGAGGCAGGGTCTCAGGCCATTCACTTTCCCTCTCTGGACTCCCTATTTGCTGAGTAGATCAGCATAACTTTTTGGAATCTTAAAGAGAATCACAGTTTTGTCACTCTCTTCTACAGTTCCCTTCTTCCTCCTGGGATACTTCAGATAAAGCTGACAGGACAGCTCTTCTGAGTTTTCAATAGATGTCCTTGTATCATTTTATTGGGAAAGAGAGAATAAAACTGGGATTAAAACAAATTCAGCTTTAGCTCAAAGATTTCAGTTTACATAGTCTCATAAAAGAGCTTGCAGCATATCCCAAACTTCTTGAAAATATGAGTCCTGAGAGTTCTTCTCCTCTGGGAAAGCAAATTGAAGATACTTAATTAACTATTTAAAGTTCGAAACCTTAACTTAAAAGATTAGGTTTTTGTATATTTAATAGCCACGGGATTGGAAGACTGGTTTACTATGGTAGAGACACTATGAAAAGCCCTTCAACAACCTCAGATAGACACAGCCTTTCCCTCTAGCCATCATACCCTTGCTTTTGTTTATATATCTAAGCTGTGACTGCAGTAACTAACTCAGTAGAGTTTCCATGGAGACTGGAAAGTAATTTTAAACACCCATGACTTTCAGAATATAAATCTCTCCTAACAGATATTGTATGAGTTGCTAGAGGCAACGTTTCCCAATCATTCTTAGTTACTTCCCTACATTTTGTAATCTACTCATTCAAATATGCATAGACAACAAAACTCTGAGAAGATTATAAAAACTGAATAAGCATTTGTATTGTAGATGAACTACCAATACTGATTTTCCTTGATCCACAAAGGAAATGTCTTTAAATCTGCTTAGAATTATAACTTTAACTTCTATGCAAGGAATTGAGCATTTGTAGTTTAAAAGCTCAGAAAATATGCAGATTGAAAAGGATGTACTAAATAAGGAGAGAGGCTAAAATGGCTAATTTCAATTTATGCATCTAAAAATATAATACAAAAGTTATATTACATACTTATAAATAAAACATATATATACATATATAAAAGTTATATAAATTAAATACTTATTATCTCTCTCAACTTTAACACAACTTACATAAACAATTTGAATTTACATATTTCTTCTTCTTTTTTTTTTAATTGCAGGTGCAGATTTCTTGTCATTGAGTCTTAATGGTGTGTTTGCTGATTCTCTCCAAGCAACCAAAACCAAAAAGACTGATACTAAATATTACATCAAAGGAAGGTTTGCATTGCCATCCATTCTGACTGGTTCATATTTTGTTCTCTCCCTTTCTCCCAGAGGCGGTAACACTCAGCTCTGTTATACTGAAAACATTAATGCTAAATATTACATCAAAGGAGGGTTTGGACTGCCGTCCATTCTGCCTGGCTCATATTTTGTTCTCTCCCTTTTTCCCAGAGGCTGTAACAGTCAGTTCTCTTACTTCCTTGCTTGTAACAAGTGAGCTATAATACACAGGCTCCTCTCACTGACCAGCAAAAGAAACTGCTAGTGTCTTGTTCTCTCTTCAGTATTGTTTTGAAGCAGAATTTACTTCATGCTTTTCCTTTATTTTTGCTTTCTTTAGTATGCTCTGCCTCTGCTAATGTGCACACATATCTAATTAAGAAATTAATGTGTTCAATTAATACGGATTTGTTATAGAATTTTTCCCTCCAGGACCAAGAGGAAAAAACAACCACTTCATGACAGATGAGGCGGTGACAGATGCTCATTTTCTTGCTTCATGTACATCTTTGTGCCTAAAGATTTTAGGTTTTATATTTTTCAGATCCTGTACTGCATTGGTGTATAACTCTGAACTGCATATAGAGTGTTAATAAGATCTTTTGCACTTTGGACAGACAAATCAATTCTGGTAAGCCTGAGAACCAGAGACACCCTCTGCCTCAGGCCCTGAAAAGTATAAACAAAAGTGAATTGGGGTAGGAGGAATGGACTGGGGATATATGGCTTCATTACCTGAAGCTGTAATTGTAGATTTGAACCCTGGTATGCAAATAGACCAAACTTTTATCTGTCTGAAAGTGACCATTGTCCATTTTGGGTGTAGCCCCTTGGCGAGGCTTTGTCTGCCCTTAATGTCTGAAGTCCCTTCATTAAATATATCTGCTTTTATCTTTTCAACCTTGTCTGGACTCTGTCTTTAGGTAAGCCCAGTCCAGGCATCATCTAAATGGCCCATTTGAAAAAATCAAACTGGGAATATCATGCAGATATAGAAAAACTGAAGATTCGTGCACATTTTTTGCCAAACTGGGCCTGAAATCAGTTTTTTCACTATTATGGTTTTCCAATGTTGCCATTCTGTATGAATGGCTTTTTAATTGATATAACATTTTCTTTTCACTTTCTGTGTCCAAAGCACTGTAAACAGAGATGTATCAGATATGTAACAGCGGGAGAAGGATATTGAAGATAAAAAAACATTGATTTATTCTTCTCCTTGGAGTTCTTAATGATGTGAACTTATGGCAGAGCATGTTTGCCACAAGTAGAGGGAAGTGAAAAGCCTAGGAAAACCTTCCCTGCTGTGAACATTGGACTTGTGTTTTTGTATGGGAATCAATTTTTAGTTTGATTCCTTAAAATCCCAGTGGTATCAAGAAAGAAGAAAGGATAAAGTCACTACTGTCCTTGGTAAACTTAAAACTAATCTGCTGTGCAGCAGTGTCTGCTTTTCTACACTTTCTTTGCTGTTCCCAGAGCTGTGCACAGAGCAGTGCCTTCTACTTCCCCCTCTTCCCCCTTCCTAACTTGATTAAAACCATATCCCTAACTCCAATAAAACTATAGCTGTCAATCTCCTGATGAAGCGATGATGTAGAGATTAAATGCTTCACACGTGCTATCACTGAGCTGACACTGGCTGATCCCTTGCAATGGTCAGTCCAAAATTGCTGAAGCAACGTGTGCTGGGTCCAATCTCAGGGACAGCTGCATAACTTTGCAATAATAATCTGTATGCAGAACTGAGCGCTGCACCATGATATCCATGTACGGGTGAAGCAATTAAATTTATGTATTGGAAACAATGTTAACCCAGACTCTCCCTGGGACATCTCAGCTTGGTGGCAGGTTTCTTTGGTTCTGCATTATTTGCAGAAGGCAGCTGCCACATATTCAGCCACTGTGGTGGTCCTCAGTTGCTTGGTGGCCAGTACAGAGAAGGATTAAAGGAGAAAATGACAGTCCCTCCTCCATGTGCGGAGCTTTAACACCATGTTGTGACATTGAAGGTCCAATTTTTATTGCCTGTTTTGCAAGTGTATCTCACAATATCTGGATACATTCAGTGCTTTTAAAGTGTGTTTTCTGCTAACGCATATTTAATAAACAAAAACCAAAGAAATCTTGGACACATACCAGACAGGCTTTTTTATTCTACTTAAAGAGACTTTAATGCCTTTTGTATTGTGGAAAATATGAGCAAGCACCAAGTATAAGTAGAAACTTTAATTCAGAATGGAAAGATTTTTTCCCTTCCTTATTTTATAATTACTTTATATTCATAAATCTACCCAATTAGTAATGTTTATTTGTCTTTAACATGTTGTCACCTGACACTAAGAGGATAAGTTCTTTTAGAGATACTTGGCAGAATGATGATGGTACTAAAGTGTAGTTACAATTAAAGCTTTGTTTTCTTAAAATTTTCTTAATTAAGAATTTTATGATTAGCATAATACAACAAACAAATCAGAATAGGAAAAAATCAACCTAAAAAAAGGCTGAAAACCTTCACTTTTAAGCATTCACTACAAATATCTTAGTTTAATGGCCAAGGCCTTGTAATGTTCTGATGAAAGACAACATAAATCATCTGTATCATTTGCATATGCTTTGAAAATAACCACTACCAGCAGGTTACATTGCTGTGTCACTTTGCAGTTTATGTTTCAATACAAGAATATTAATGGCAATTTTTGCCCAGAGGGATCAATTTCAATAAAACTTTGTGCACTCCCTCACATATAGACTGTATCTCACATAGCTAATATACTTGCACAACTGCCAAGGCTTGACACTCAAAACAGGGCATCTTGAAATCATGTGCAGAGGAAATGAGCGGACAGGGAAGCAGAGGTGAGAAAGTTCATGAGGGAGAAGGGTTCAGTTAAACTCCACACTGCCCACAAAGTTGTACACTGCTTTACTACTAACTCACACAATCTGGTTGTTTTGAAATTTTGAATAAAAATCATCCAGGCTGCATAAATGAAATGACAGTCTTAATACTACTGAGATACCCCAACCCACAGATGATATCTGCAGAACTGAAACGCCTAAAAACCAGCTCCATCAGCAAATCTCAAGCTTTGACCATGTTACGGGGATCATGATAATTCCCTGAAGAGTAACACATTCAGAATATTAGAGTGTTAAGAAAAGTGAATAGTCTGCAGCTTCAGATGAGAGTGGAAACAGATTAGGGGCATCACTAAGTCACTGATTGGACTTTGTTGTTGGCTGGCAACAGAGTTTTCATTTGGGAATGCTGAGCAACTAGTAACTATGTAACACACAGTAACAGGGTGATAAGAAGAGTGCATTGGTTACTGCTCAGCCAATAAAACCTATTCTTGTCACAAGAGTGTATGGATTTTATTGCTAACAAAAATAAACACTATGAGTTGATTACAGCATACAAGGGTTTGTTTCTTTTACTACTGACAGTGTGTAACTATAAAATGGACAATAATATTGCTAAATATTAGACTCGGTTTTTCATATACCTTCTTTAGCATACTGTTACATTTTACCATCCCTAAGTTTGTTTATTTTTATGATAAAGTCCAGCAGCTCACCATTAGCCTGTCAGAGGTATTTTCCACTTTAACCTTTTGAAAAATAAAAGCATTATCATTGGAAAAAACAGGCAAAACTGACAATCTCATCAGAGTACCTTAGCATAATCCAATTAATGGATAGAAGGTCGGCACAGCAGCATTCAGATACTTATCTGATCATCTGGTTTGCTTTTATCCACCTCAGTGTAATCCTCAGTGATCATATTTGAAGAAGAGCAGTATGTGGTACAGATTGGAAGACACCTCCTTTATTGAACAACAGTTCTGTCAATGGCTGAGTATTTATGTTACTCATTAACCTCACAATAAATGTCCACTGAGAAATTTCCAATCCAACAAAGCAAGTTTATGGGGATAGTTTAGCCAGAGCTCTTCTCTTGCCAGATGTAGCTAGGAGCAAGGCATAATTTGCTAGTTTGACACATTTGTCCCAGATAAAAGATTTTGGTCATTTCATATCAGACAGACCAGCACATTTCTATTTCTAAGGAAAAGGGTCTTAGGAAAGGAGTGATGCAGCCTTCCTTACCACAGATCTGGTATAACAAGAAGAGAAGAAATTAATCCACAGAACTTTAGCCCTTATCTGCAGGGCTGGCAGCTGTAGAGAAGATGAAGCCACATTCATGATGTAGCTGCCAGTCTGCAGCTGGTGCTAACAAGGAGACTACAATGTGGTGGTAACAGCTCAATGTCTAGTTATGGCCAACAGCTGCCCTAAACAACTAGCATGTCAGTTGATACATATATATATATACACAGTAATTTCACGATTATAAGCCACACCGAGTATAAGCCGCACTTCCAGGTGCCAGCAACTTTTCATTCTTTGTCCATATATAAGCCGCACCTGATTATAAGCCACATGTTACAATACAGAGCGTGATAAAAAGTATCTATTCTATCACCATCTGTTGAGGGTAGGGGCAGTGATCCTTACCTCCATGGAGATATTCTGCTGAGGGGCCATCCATTGAAACCAGGCGGGGCGTTGTTCTTTATCTTTTCACAACCCCTCCTTCCTCCAGGAGTCAATTTCTGCTAATAGCCATTGAGTCCCACTGTGTGACTGATAAAACTACTGCATCCCATTGGAAGTTGCTCCAGCCAGGGGGAAGAGCCCAGCATTCTTACCAAAATAAAAACAGAGGTTTTGGGACACTAAGGTAGCCCCTTTCTCCACTGGACTCCAGAAGAAAACCGGATTTCTCCACATCACCACTGGA
>PYHW01009486.1:14068084-14085648 GCA_013186435.1 Turdus rufiventris
AAAAAAAAAAAAATAGATTAGGTGGGCCTTCATTTCTGCAAATATAGCACTCATTTCATAAAATAATAAAATGAGAAAAGGAGATTCTACATGCAACAGAAAACATTTTTAGATTTAAAAAAACATCCAAGGTCAAATTAACAACATTAGGTTGGATATATGATTCCTGTTCATCCCAGATTACAGTAGCTGCTGCTTTGATGTAGTTTCAGTGGTTCAGGATGGAAATCTAAAGCAGTAGTTAGACTTTAGCAGATCTCACAAGAAGTTAAGTTACATCTTTTTGGGAAAGACAAGACAGACCTAAACTTTTTCTGCTTATGCTCTGAACTGGCTGATCTTCTAAGAGCTGTGGTCTGGAGCTTGGACAGCTGCTCCCAAATTTTCTGGTGTTCCTTAATATTAAGGTATTAAGATGTGCACTAAGCCTGTGAATATTTCATTTATTAAAAAAATCTTTATTTTAACTTTTTTTGATTGTTTGTTGGTTTGGTGTTTGGGTTTGTGGGGGGTTTTGTTCTTGGTAGTCGTTTCATTTATTTGATTTGTTATTAGACATCTGGAAGAGACAGAAGCAAAATATGGACCACAGCAAGCATTCAGCCTGTAGAGAAAAGAGAGGATTTTCAAACAAATTTTAACAGTGTCTATCTGTTGGTTTTTATTTAGAGACATGTTTGATTAGTATGACATGTATGATAGTATGACCAGCGGGAGGCCACTCTTACCAAAGACAGCCTTGAATTGCTCTGAGTGGCTTCCACTGAAGCCCACCTTGACAAGAGTGAAAAGCCCAAGCAATACAGCCATTAGTCAATGATGCTTTCTGTCCAGCACACCATTTGTGCAGTGTAAAACCACGTAGGATGGGCTTAGGAACTCTTGATTATAAAAATAAATAGTGAAAATAAAGAATGAGTTTAAAGGATGACAAATCAAGAAGGAAGTTCTAAAATGCTTTTACACTAAGGGACAGGAAGCTGCAGATAAAGATCCAAACACTGATTGACTTTGGGACAGAAGATATTCTTCTAGACCCAAGCATTGGATTTGTGTCAGTCTGGAGAGCAACCAGGTATTTAGAGTTGTTCTCAAATTCTAATTCATAATTCTAAATTCATAGCTAATGCTAAATTCAATGCTCATGCTAATGCTATGTAAAAAAGATGATAAAAAAAGATTTTCTAAAGGGATATTTTAGTATATATGGCACAGATGGATGCCCATTAATTAAAGGGGGGTACATTGTTTCAAATACAGATAATCACATTCTTGGTATTATTTTATATTCTCTTGCTAGGAGGAAGCAATTAAAATTTTAACAGGCCTAATGCAAAATTTATGCAGTAAAGTGTTTATGACCATGTAAGAAATGAACCAAATATAAATAACCAATGTGTCAAAACTTTTGTGTTCCACACATTCATAAGCATGTTTTTTGTATAGAGACAAGAGGATGATCATAAGTGCCCTAAGGATAGATCCTTTCACATAACCACTAAGGAACTTTGACAGGAGAGATAGTATACTAAAAATATCATACACTTTAATATTAAATATTATATTTTATTACATTAATTTGGCTTATTTGAAACATATACAACTATGTACATGGTCTTTCTGTTTATTAGTTTTCATTCTTAAGGAAGAACCAAGCAGAAAAGAACAGAATTCCATGTTTTATCATATTTATACTTGTATATCACTTTGATTCTATCCTCAGGTACTGTTATGTACTTGTAGTTGAAAAAATCTTTTCCAATTTAGGCAGGGCTACTGTCTGCTGCTATGTTATGTTAGTCTGTTTGGCAAGATCACAGAATTAATCTGATAACTGTCTTCTTAGAACTAAATTCTAAAATGTAGCATCTGTATTTGCATTGACTGGTGTTTATTTCTAAGCAAACTAAATAAAATAAGCCCTAGGAGGAATAAAATTTGGTCTATTATTGACTGGCATTTTAAACAAGGCAGTTCATTTCTATCTTGGATGAGCAGAAAATAAGACATATAGGTCATGCTGGGGACTTTTTCATTCGTGTAGTTAATGTCTGGTAAGAACAGATGACTGTTCATTAACCGAGTGGGAAAGCAGAGGGTAATGAATGAGAGTGAGGGAATGCTTTATGAAAACTACCACACATAAAAGACAAAAAAGAGGTATTTTACAAATCTTAGACAAAACACACATACATACACACAAACCGCAGCAGCTACAGGAAATATTTTCCAATATTATGTTCACTTTCATAAATTCTATTTTTAGTACAGCTACACTATTCCATTAGCTTCTGGTTAGATGATCCTATCTTTTTGAATCTTTTTTAGTAGGCATCAGATTTTAATTATTAATCACATTATTATAAGGTTTAATGGCCACAGTACTTTAGAAATTGTCCATTTTCTGAGCATTGTATACAGTGTATATATATATATACACACACACATATATATACCAGCACACTGGCCAATATCCCACAGTCTTGAGTATCTGGAAGACTCTGATACTTGCACAGATTTCGTTTTCATGTTTTGATGTCTCTTGTATGTTTTGTTGGGCTTCTTTTCTAAACTGAAATTTTTTCACATATAATGGAAATTAGTCATCTGCAAATATTTTCATGCTCCAGATCCTGATATGTATGATTTCATATTAGAAAAATTTATTGTTTTTTTTGTGAGTGATTCAATAGCTAAAAGGAACAGTAAAGTTTTCTATCAGTAAAGGTCTTGAAGAGGGTGCATAAATCTGTAGACAGGGAAAGAAGAATGGTAGAGGTATAAATTGAATGCAAAATATCCAGTTCTGCTTCTTGATGAAGATAGCAATCTGGTATGCTTTTGGCCCACTGTTCTTTCATTCTTCCTGATCATATATGTATCAAATGGTAGATAGAGAGAAAATTCTATAATACCCTGGCTCTTCATTTGTATTTAAATTATAACTGAGAAATCTGACATACAATAAAACAGTTAGAAAAGATACGTTAGTCTTTTGTACAGTAACTACTTGAATCAGTGTTTGTCCTGTGTTCTTCTCTTTAATAATGTTATGGAAAATTTCTTACAGATTCTTATTGTTACCATGGGACTGCTATATCATTGGAGTCTCTATAGGGAATGCACCAGCTGCTGGTAGCAATGTTTCCAGAGCAATGGAGAGATACTTTGTAACAGCCATCTGTGGAAGTAGAAACAGAAGGACAGGAAGCTAGATGACTCGAGCAATCGTGTTCCACATGAAGTTAAGAATTTAGGGGACTGGAAGGTCTCAAAATAAAAACCAAGCTTCTGATAGTAATCCAGGAGATACTATATAGTATCTCACAAAGTATAGTTATCTAACTCAACAGAAGCAAACCCTTCCTACTCTTAAATCCTGCTAAACTAGACTTCATCAAGAATGCGTCATTCCAGCTTAGACTACACCAGTGTTTTTTGCAATGGGTTAAATCAGACACTCTGATTCATCGGCTGTGTGCCCTCCCTCTCATGCTCACCTGTCACTGCACCACTGACAGGAACAATACCTTATGCAAATAACTTGCAAGTGAAGTTGCTCATTAATAACATAGCCCTGAAGGTGAAAACAAACAGCATTTGGCAGCAAGAACTTTTAATGAGCCTGTCATGAGAGTTCAGCTTGCAAAACACAAATTTATTTCTTAGAATGCTTGAGTGATTCTGTGCTTCTGCATTTCTGTTCTGTATGCTAAACATACAAATATCTTCCTTAGATCCAATTGCCCACTACAAATTTTACTCATATTGTAATACAGCTTGTTCTATGTGCCATAAACCTGGCAAGAGTAGAGGAGGATTTCTTTGGAGGTGTTTATATCTCTGCTTCACATCCACACCATTTGAAGGCAAAGCAAATAGAAAAATATAATAAAAAGTGTGAGTTGGGTGAATCCTCACTTTGCAGGCCAAATTTTTCTGTTAAGCAAAACTGGAACAGCAATCAAGAACCTCAGCTCCCTAATGACTTTCATTTTTCTTTCCTGCTGTTGCCACTCAAACCAAAGAGACTCCGCATTTCTCTAACTTTTCTGATCTCTCCTCATGTATTTCTGGGGTCTCAGGGAAAAAAGGATAAAAGCATGACAAACCATAACCCACCCCCCCCGCACCCAACCAAGTAACCAGCCAAAAAGCAGAAAAAAAACCCCAAAACCCAAATGTTCACCTCCCTCAGAAGTGGCAAACAAACAAACAACAAACAAATGAAAAGTGTTATTCAAGGAAGGGGCAAAAGATGACCTCTACAAAAATCTTCTCAAGATGAAGAGAAAACCTACTTGAAATCTGCTGCTAACCACCCAGGAAGAGCAGCTATGGGTTTATATGAGAAGCAACTGGGCAGGACACAGAGAAAAAAGAGATGGAGAAAAGCTGCTGGAGCAGGAAGACCTGATTATCCCAGTAGCACTGTTTCTCAACAAACCGCACTTTCAACAGAGAGTGTTAGGCACATAGAAACATAGGCAGATGAACACTTACAACAAGGAAAGGAAAACACAGTTCAAAACACTTATTTTAGCTAATGTATACACAAAAGATACAACACAATCTATTGCCAATTCAGTCTAAGATTATGTGCCTATTTTCTGTCAGCAGCACTTTCCAAATTTCTCATGGCTTTGGTTTCCCTGGAAGTCTGTCTTTTATCTTCATATGTGTACATACATATATATGCATAAATACATGTGTTTATATGTGTATAAACATTTAAGTATATCTGTGAACGTATACATATGTTTGTAGAAATATATATATATGTGTGTGTGTACATATATATGTGTGTGTGTGTGTGTGTATATATATATATATTATATATATATATATAGATATAGATATTTGGATCTTGAAAATCCAGCTACTGAGCTTGCCAACAGAAAGCTGCTAACCTTATGTACTAGTCCTTAGAACTGACCTCAAAATCAGAGTTGAGCAGGAACGTAGCAGGGCTAGCTGAAATTATCTGGGGTCAGAGCAGTGAGGAGAGGCATTATTCCAAACATGGCCAACAAAAAAGATCCTGGGGAGGCAGTCCTGGCAGGACAAAGGAACAGCAGAGCCTTCAGCAAGAGACTGGCTCCTAGGAAGGTCTGGGCTGGCACTGGAAAAGTATTTTGCTGCCAGACTAACTTTCTCCCACTCCATCTATGGAGCTGCTCATTGTGCCTGAAATTAATATAATTTTAAGTTTTCTGCTTTTCTCCTTTCCTGCTCTTTCTTCTCTCTCCTTTATTTTTGACTTTCAGAATATGTCCATTCTCTGCAGTTCAGCTATCATGCCATCCTAAAGCACAAGATTTAGGAAAGCAGGGTAGCACTGTCGCCTTTCTAGTCCAGTGGAACTTGACCTCAGTTGCCATTAGATCAGGCTTTAATTTTTGAGCCCTGCTGCCCTTTCAGTGCATGCTCCCCTCTCTTCCCAACACAGGTTGCAGCTTTCTCCTGGTTTTGTCTTCAATTTGACTGTCGTCTGTCCTAATTAGCTGGATGTAAGGATCAATTTCTCTTTTCCATGTTTGGACATGAGTTGGATCAGTAGAACTTGGCCTTATCCTCAAAAGTAAAACAAATTAAATTACTCCTTTGTATTTTAACCAAACTTCATGTTGAGGCTAAAGAAGAATTTCCTTCTCAAGAGGTTCAGGTTTTGTTTTCAAGATCTTTGATTCTCTATTTTATGAAAAGTGTTACTGCCACCAAAACCACATAGTGAAAATAATGAATTTTTAAAATATAATTTTCACTTAATGTAGTATTGCAAGTATATTTTAGAAGTCATGTTAAAAGATAAATTCATATTGGAATGCAGCTTGTCACTACATCTACAGAAAAAATGAGATAATAACTTTTTATTTGTACTACCTTGAAATACTTGTATATCAGACTTTAAAAATTTCCTCATATTTTTCAGAAAAATAATGAAGCAACAGAGATCCATTCAGAAAAAACAGCTCTATACAATCGAAACCAGCAAAGCTGTGACAGGTATCTTTGTTTTACAGGCAGTTATTACTATATGGGAAGTAGCACATGAAAAAAAGTGATATTCTTAGTTTTGTCATTTTTTTGTTTTTAAAGCTCCTGCTCCCAGTTCTGAGATCATACAAGAAAAACAATGGGGTTTTTTTCTTCTTTTTAATGTTTATATTCTGAGACCAAAAGTTTGTCCTGTGCATAACAAAAAAAAAATTAAAAAAAAACCCCCAACTTTTTAATATAAACCAAAATTAATGTATTATCAATAAAATTTTAGTAGAACAAAAATCCTTTCAGAATGCTGAAATCTGGCACTGAATTCTGGAAAAGCTCGAGAGAATCAGAACAACCTGTGTTTGAAAAGAAATTAATAGAAGAAGAAATACAAGATCTATTATAACATTAAAGGGAACAGTAATCTTAGAAACGTTATACACAACTACAGACAGCCTTCAGACTTGAGAGAAAGTGTCCTTAAGCTCCAAGAGTGCACTTGGTATTTTGGACACTAAAGAGTGGCAGTCACACTTAAAGGGGGATGGGTTTAGTTAAGAAAGGTCATTCCTAATGCCCTGAGAGCTATGCCTATTCATATTAGGAAAATAAGAAGTAGTGTAGAGAAGTATCATCCACAGATGCAACATACAGAGGCATAGATGCCTCTCATTTAGCAGCAAGTGGACAAAACCACTGATAATTATTAGAAGTTAACACACTTGGAGTCAAGTTGACTGCTATCATATGAGCAAAGAACAATGTTGAGGGATGTTGGAATGCCAAAGTACATTCCTTTTCCCATTTCTCTATTTTGGTTATATACTTACAAGTCTTTTGATTAACTGTTTCTCTCTAGACCTTTCTATTCACAAAATAATAACCTTTCATCTTTCTCTTCCCCTTGTTATTCAGTCCTATTCTGCATCTCTAACAGCTTTCTCTATTAATATTCATTACTCATATTTAATTAACTTACCCTTATTATTCAGGATGAATTGGGATCCACGGAGAGCAAAAAGTTTGACCAATCATTTTGATAACAGTTCTATGTTAGTGGCCCATTGTACTGAAAAAATTTGCATAATAGTGCCATCATATTACAATATTATGCAAATCTTTGTCCACTGATTAGCTAGAAGTACCTTTTGGCTATTGAGAGCTATGAAAATATCTCTTTCCTCATGACAACAGTAAGCTTAGCACATTTTGTTCTGAGTCTTTTTTAGAAGCACAGTCTTATAACACTCAAACTCTAAGAGAAAAATGACCTCGTAGTAAAAAGGACATTTTAAAAACCATAAACCAAACAGTCTTGCCAGAAACTCTCTCCCCACCTCTACTTTTTCTTGTGATAAACCTCTGTGTTTAAATCTGCAGTGAAGTTTCTCTCATTTGGAACAAATCCAAGAAACATTCCTAGTAAACATTAATAACCTTCCAAACCTCCCCAGGAGTAAATGAATGCATTCCTAGTCAGAATATTAAGTTTTAAAAATATGTTTAAAAACTTCCTGGAATTGCTATGAACTTGTACTTTCCCCCCTCCCTTTCTTTTTCCTTTTTTTTTTTTTTTCTTTTTTTCCCCAATTTAAAATCTGTAGAGAGGAGACAACTTGCAACACAGAACCAGACATATTTTACTTACTTTAAGTAAGAAACTATAAAAGCAATGTTTCTGGAAGGGTTCAGGCATGGCAGAAGTCTAATCCCATCCAGAACTTATATGAGGGCTGGTAAGAGGCAGAGCTTTGTGCATTAGAATACCAGATGAATAAAAGTACTAGGCTACAGTGTGGTCAGTGCTACCAGTTTCTTTTTTCCTTGGCAACAAAAGGCTGCTTTAGAGCTCTCTGGAAGATTCCTTGTAGGAGGATCTATAGGTAACTTCTGTATGCTCTTTCTATGCCTGTGGCACCATTGTTTCCTTCTTTTTTTATAACACCTTAGGCAGATATTTTACATTCTAAGGCTCAGCTGAAAAAGCACTTGGTATTTTCTGGAGAACAACACCAGTGGTGTATCAAAAGCATAGAATTCACCATTCTCTCTCCAACACAGTTCCTTCATGTATTCCCTAGGACTGTTCCCTCCACTGACATGAACTATTGAAATGTATGTTTTCAGGTCACTCTCCACCAATCCCTCTCTTCCACTTTTAACTCCTTTATTTTCCAACAGTTCATTATCCCTTTTTCACTGCACAGGAGTCCACTGTGGCTTTCAGACAGTTATTGACAGATAGGTGATTCAAGAAAGACCAAGACTCTGGCTCCAAGTCTTTCGGACTTAGAATGTCTAACTCTAGTTCTTTCAAAGCCAATCTTTAATTACCAAATATTGCAAGATGCTGGAAAACACTTTTTCCTTACTTATTTTAGTTTCCTTGTGGAAGAATTAAGAGGACACATTCCCTATAACATAAAGATACTTTTTATCGTATCCTGCTAGAATAATCTACACATAAGATTTGTCTATTAATTTGGGAAGACTCTAAATTGGATTGAAGTCCCCCAAAAAAATCCCATCAAAGCAAGATGGAATTCTTAGACACACTAGGAGCACAATTTAATCTACTACATGATGTGAGACCAAGGTTTTGTCCAAAAATATATTACTTTCATCCAAAAAAAAGGACATTGTGTTCTCTTGCTTGCCAATAAATACTTCTGAACTATGGCTGCATATCAAAAGGTCATGCTTAGAACACTTCTGTATTGTCCTGGTATTTGATAAGAGACATGTAATTGAAGAGAGCATGGGTTATTCTAACAAGAAAATAATTATTTAGCAGGAAAACATGTCAGAAACTGACACTGTCTAATGCACACCCACCAATCAGGTCTGTTATTTTGTTATGGTTTAAACCAGTAAATTATTAAAGAGCAAGTTGTATAAAAACGTTAAATATGGCGGGTGTGATTAATCTACAAATCTTGCATTATTTCAACTACAGTGCCCCTATATTTGCATTCTCTTTGTAGGGAATTCTGGCATGAAGTGGCATAATTAAATCAGATCTCATCTAAATTGCTGTTTAATTTGGGTCTTGGTCTCTCTTTTTCTTTTAGGTCAGACTGAGAGCTGTGTGCCTAGCATATGCATAAGCATATTTAGCAATTCTAATGACTTTGCAATTTTAAAATCAAACTTTGGAGAAAAAACACAGTCTTACCAGACAGCATAACTGCCAAACTTAGAAATGGAAGGAAAGGAAAGAGGGAAAAGAGAAAGGGGAAAGTGAAAGGGAAAGAAAAAGGCAAAGGCAAAGGGAATTTAATTTGTAAGGCACTGTCCCATGAAAATATCTGTAGGAAGAGACTATCCAACTGTCAGTTGTCACTTTGGGCTGACCAAAAGCTATGCCATATTTTTATGAGCGTTGTCCTAATGACTCTTAAACACTGACAGGTTTGGGGGTACAGACCTCATCTCCAGGAGAGAAAGAAATGTTATTCAAGAGTTTCTTCAGTAAACAGAGCAATAAGTGAATCAAAGAACAGGTATCAAAGATGAAGGTTATTAAGTAGGAAATTTTCCTCCTATATTTGTATTTCAAAAAGCACCAGGCAAACAAAAGAGCAGCAAGACCTCTACACTTCAAGGAATAGCCTTTTAAGTTTTAGAAGTGTCCATGGAACCTGGCAAGAGAACACAGACTGATTCTTAACAAAAAAGTATGTCACAAACTTTATAAATGCATAGGTAGGCTAATGCACTTTGATAAAGACACATTTTCAAGAATCTTAATGAAGCAAAGTAATTTTTATAAGGAATTCAAGCTTCAGGTACTTTGCTGGACTATGACTAGAACAGTAATCACATAGTGAAATCAAATATTAGATGAGCAAACATTACTCCTTGGACTTCTAAGAAAATCTAATTTTTTAGATATAGGTAAAGAAACAGGTGAGGGTTAACAAAAATTTGCAAAACTACCACTTTACATTTAGAACTTCAGAAAAAAAAGTGAAGCTGCTAATTCTTTATCATTTAGAAGTGATGAACATGTTTACCTTTTACATATGAGTAACAGTTTGCTGTGAGTCACAGACATTAAATAATAAGACCCTATGGAAAGAAAAAGATCATATAAAAAGTTTGTTATTTAACTGCTAAATTAACTAAAGAAATAATACTAGCACTTGGAATTTTTGAGGCAAGGTTATTTCACTGAAAAATGCTGGACTACTCAAATCAACTTTTGCTAAGTTTTTGTTTGTGTGAAAAATTTCATGGCAGCAGGTAATTGGATCAAAGCACATCAGGCCAGAATCTTACAATAACTTCCTCTGAAAGGAAGAGATCCAGGCAGTAGCAGAATCATAAAAACATTCCCTGAAAGACATTGCTTGACACGGAAAACATGGGTATCCCAGTCTGGTTTTGGGTTCACATTTACAGGCTTATAAAGCACAACATCCACAAAAGCCTGAGATGCCCCAGCACTTTACACCTGAAAATTTATGCAATTATTTTGATGACCCACTTCTAATGTGTCACCCAAAAATGACAGATCCTTTTAGAATCCAAGCAGATAGATCTCTCGGTTTTCTCAGGAATTCACAGTGTTTTTAATTTCACAGTGCTCATTTTATCTCCCTTTGCCTTATTTTTTAAGCAAGCAAAACAAGCAGCATACAATCAGAGACTTGTTTCTGTAGTTACATCATATCCATTCTTAATTTTATTTTTGGCAACAAAATGTCTATTTAAAGAGAGAAAAACTGGATTCTTATTAGTAAATTAATTAACTTTTTAGAAAACACAAAAACCATTTATGTTGATATAAGTAAAGGGGTAGAATCCTATTATTCCTGAAACTGCAATGACATCACAAGAGTTTTAATTCAATACCAAATCCAAACAATGATGATATTTAGACTTGTCAGGCTAGAAGGCCTGAGTGAAATGCACAATTCCTTCCTAAATATTCAATAATTTTCATATTTATTATCAGGCAGAATGATTGCCATAGTTTATTTAAAGTTTTGAATGCAAATATTTCAATAAAATAAATGTGCTGGTATAAATACTTTCTAGAGGTAGGATTTAGATCATATATGATGACCTATAATTAGTGTTATTCTTCAGCTGTGATTCTTGAACGACAGGTGTTCTTTGAGAAATCAGAATTATTCTGTCTTAATGCATCATAAAGGAATAGGAAATTACTGTCTAATGGAAGCAGAAAAATGACCAGCTGTGAAATCTGTAGCAAGTATAATTATAATCAGAGCTACATTAAAGCACTAGCTACTTCAAAACCAGACATTGGGCATATACGCAGTCAAAGAACAGCCTAAAAGCAAATCGAGTGTAAATAACTTTCAAAGGGCTTTGCTGCCTACTGTGTACCACTTAGTAGATTGCATAGTGGATGTCTGATCACAAGAATTCTGCTTTAATTTATATACTGTGAAATTTGCTCTGTAATTTAAAAAATCAGTAAGAGACAGGTACCCGAAAGCCACCGTAATCTACTACATCTCTATCCCATTCCTTCTCAGGAATGACTCTTATAACTCTCACATAATAGTGGTTTTAGAGGAGTAGTAGTAGTAGTAGTAGTAGTAGTAGTAGTAGTAGTAGTAGTAGTAGTAGTAGTAGAGTACTAGGGTTTCCTAATTTGTCAACAATACAGTCCCAAAGGTGACTGTTCCTGTGTACACGCTGCAGTTCACAGGAATATATGTGTATAATATGTATGCATGCATATAACATAAATCTTACATATTCCACTATTCCTATTGTGACGCAAAGTGGGGGTGTTTTTTTGTAAACTTGCCCTGTGCATTATGCCTTTTTGTTGGGGAAGAAGAATGTAAGTTTTTCATTCCAAATTGGTGCTTACTGTCCCAGAATTCTTACTGACCTCCTCAAAGCATGAGGAGAGGGAAATATACTTCACCATAATTGTTCCTTTATATATTTACATTTTATTAATTATAAACAAGGATTAGAATTACCTAACAGGAGAGCTAAATTCATGAGTGTGAATCCAATCTGCAAGCATACTAAAACTCTGAAATTATTCTGAATTCATATATGATTTACCAAAGAAAATCTATAAAATTAAACGTAAATTATAGCAAATTAAATGGATCTTTTCCAAATACAGATTAGATTAAATTATTTGAAAAGCCATGTCCATAAATTCCCTGATAGAGCAGCTTTCGAATACACAGTAGAGAACATAATCCAGATTTTTAACAATGCCTCTCCAGGCTTTTTTCACTGCAAAAGACACCTTTTTGGGTGGATTTGTATTTTTCCTTGATGCAAACTTTGCTTTTGCTGCAGCCTGGATAGAAAGCCCAGTAATTTGTTCACTGAACATAGCACTGACCAGTATATTAACTAGAAATTGCATTATTAGACATTAAACCACGTGTTCTTTGATCCCAGATAAAAACTGGAGATTTTTTTTCTACCCCGATTTGATTAAATTGTGGAACATGTTATTTCATTGTGCAGACATAACTGAATTATCATCCATCAGCTGACAAAATGCTTCAGCGACTGAAAAGGCAGACTGACAGCCAAAGGGGAGACTTGAATAAAGATCAAAGTGAGAACTGATCCCAGAAAGGAGGGTTGGAGCTTTTTCCTAATATATGGTTTCTACTATACTGTAAAGGGAGAAAAAAGTCTGCTTATCTCACATTTAAGCATGCTCAAAGATTGCTGCTTTGACGATAACTTGCCAGAGTTGTTTATTAGAGGGCTCAGGGGTCTGTGTTTCAGCCCACGGCTCAAACAGAAGTTACTAATTTTCCTAAACCTAATTGCTTTGGATTTAACAGTCACATTTAGTGATGAGCAGAGGCAACAAATGAATATGAGGAGCATAAGATTTTTTTTCTTTTAATCTTTAATGTGAAAAAAAAAATGTTATCTTTGTGACACATAATTTTGTCCAAGATGGATATACTACACTCTCTTGGTTTCATATTGCATTTTCTTTGAGGCCAGGTGACATCAAAGTTACTGGATCCTGCAGGAAGTATATGTTCTCAAAAATTATGAAACCAAACTTCTCTAATGTACAGGAGTTCCTGAGTATTTTAGGTACTTAGTCTTCAAAACTGTGCATGAGGACAGCTCCACAAGTCATCATTAAGTGTTCAAAAAGATTTAACAGGTCCAGGTGGTTCCAGCACAGAAGTTTCAGAATAAAGTACAACATGTACTTTATTATGTAATATACAGCAATAGTAGATTAAATCAATAACTAACTAATACTTCTAAATCAAAAATTCAAACAAAATACACTCAATTTATTAACTCCGTACACCCAAGAAGGATCTTAATCTCACAGAACAATTTATCTAAAATTGGAGCAAAATTGCCAACCACAAAAATTACTCTCTGCTCTCAAATATTTTATTAGACTTGCCACATGCTTATCTAAAATAGAATAACTGTAACATCATAGTCACCCTGCATGTTATCAGGACATCTTGTGAATTAACAAGTCTTTGGAAACACTACTGAAAATAACTCCTTAAATCCATTTCAATAATGTGTATCACAAAAGTGTTTAGTTACAAATCTGTTATATATAATTATACATTATATATAAATCCTTCTTTTAAAAAACAAAGTTATATAGATTCAAGCATAAAAATGCCAATTCCTTTTTTTTTACATGATAATTTAGACTAAATCTTGCCAAAGAAAACATATAGGGCAGAAATACAGTGTTTAGGAGGGGGATGATATACTTTCAACCCATGAATGACACCCAGACAGATGTCTTTCTTCTCTGCTGGCCATCACCCCAGGATCCAGGCAGCATGATCAGGGTTAGTGAAGTTTGGACTGACTGAAGCGTGGTAAGAAGAGTGAGCAAGGGTCTGAGATAATGACACACTAGTGACAATAAAGGAACTTGGGCCCCAGCTGATAACAAAGATAATTCATACTCCATTGTGGTCTCTTATTAAAACCCCACTTAATTTAGAAAGTTCAGAATTGTTTAGAGGTTGTTTTGTTTGTTCATATTTTAATTCTCTAATTTGTATAACAGAATGCTGAAGACTAAAACTAGAAAAATCTCCTTAGGCTGCATTTTTTTCTTTCTCAGTGCTCAATATAACTCCTATACTTTGCATTTTAAACATTATGTGTATTCCCCTCTGTCTTTGCTTTGACTCTTAAAGCTCCTTTGTGCATTTATTACCTGTTTCATTAGTACAGAACAAAGAAATAGGCAAACTGCATACTTCCCAGGTGGAGCGTATGAAACACAGAATATCTTGAATGAATTTTCCATGTAGAGTGACACAGAATATTAAATCAAAGACCTCTTATAACTGTGCCAGTTTTTCTCTTCCCTTCCAAATTTCTTTCTGAGAAGTAACTATAGCCTTAGACCAGCACTCATTTGCCCCTAAAATAGTAAAACCTGCTGCATAGTATCATTCCATGTCTTTCCTCATAAAGACAGCAATTGCAACACAATGCCTTACTGCAGGGGAAAAAAACAATGGATGCCTCACACTATTATATTGCTGATGTTAATTCTCAGAGATTTGTAATGAGGATTAGTACACACAAAAAACCCTTATATTATTTAAAATTAATTGACATAGGGCTAAGGATTGGATTTTATGAAAGATGCATTTATGAAAGTGTTTACTTCTGTAAGTATAGATATCTTTTTCTAATAAGTATCTTGTATACATGGGGTATTGTGTTTTGTATATTACATACCATACAGAAAAAACTTACAAATTGGATCTGTGTCATTAGTACACAACAGCATAGATACTGTCTTCTGACATTTAGTATGCAAAATTGCACTCTATATCAATTCTATCTATAACTTCACCAAAAATTTAGAACAAGATTAGATTATATTACATTGCAATTTTTAAATGAATCAATCATGACATCTTTTCCAATTAAAAACCTATCACATTCAAACAGCTTTTTTCTTAAGCAGGGACAGGGATTATAAATGTTGCATATTTTTATGGGGATTCTCATATGTTTCAATGAAAATCAAAAGAGCCATTTTACCCAAGTTGCTGAAAATTGAAAATTTGTCATGAAAATTGATATCTTCAGAAAGTAATTGTTAGCCAGAGTAATGAGGATGCGTTGTAGAGCGAATTCAAGACCTTCTTGCTGCTGAAGCTTTCTGGCTCAGCACCAGAGCAGCACCTTAGGCTTTCAGACTTGCTGGAAGTTACCATTTCCATTTTCAGTATCTACTGTCCCAGCTGGCAGCCACTGCTCACAGGTGACAACGCAGCATTTGCCAGCTTGGTGTGGCCAGTGGGACACTCTGCTCTGGCTGTTCACCACACATCACTGCACTGAGAGACAAGAGCTGTGCGTTGCACATCCCCAGAGCATAACCAGATTCTGATTACCAGCTATGGCACTTCACCCACTGCCTCATCCACACTACTCCACTTTCATCGAATTCTCTCTGTGCCTGCTCGTATGTTTGAGGCGGCTTCCTTAGCTCTGCCTTTAGCCCTATCTCACCTCCGTTTTTCGCTACACCCTCCTGCTTAAATTAACTACTCCTTAAAGTTAGCCATTGACCTCCCATAATCTCCTGTTGTTAAGTGCTCCGTTATCACCTTCAGTCAGTATCACACTGATACACTGCTGAGAGCCAGAGCAGGCCACACCTGAAAAACAGGAAGCTCAATGTGGGAACTACTGCAAATAAAGAGCAATACTATAATTATGAGCCACATTTTCTGTGTAAAGGCTGCAACATGAGTCATATGAAGTGGTGCTCTGAAAGTGATCTAATTGTGAGTTGTATGGTCTTTCCAAATCCTGCTGAATACTGCCAGAAGGCAATCCATAAATTACATTTACATAAGTAAGGTCATTTTAACTACAGCATGGGTTTTTTGTTTTTGTTTTTTTGTTTTGTTTTTGTTTTTTTTTTGTAGATACATCACATAAATACATGGTTGTGACATCTCTACTAAAACCCAGGGCCTACCAAGTATCTCTTCATTTGTGTCACTGCTATGTGGACATGTATGATAGAGAATTCAAGTGTCACGTATGCAATGCACACTTTTACTGCCTGGCTGACAACCACTTTACCATTTTTAATAGTACTCTTAATGATGTAATTATACCTGTGTAAAACTTACCCCCACTGTCTAGGTCAGGCGTCCCTCTTGTTATTGTAAACACATTTGTAAATGACAAACTAGGAATGCAGGTAATTAAACCTCAAGGTGTTTCCCTTAACAATGGCTTTTGATGTGCTGACAGCACTGAGTTCAGCATAAAATACTGCAGCTACTGCCACTTTTCCCACAAAAAGTTCAGTTCTGTGGTGGTTATGCTGTCAGTCCTAATTCTTATATGATAACCTCACAGATACAGCTCTGATCCAGGCAAGACATAAAAGAGATCAAAGCCTAGACACAAGACTTATCTCCAGAGCCTACAGGTTGGACTTTTTGCATGGAGAACACTGGCTCTGACTCCTGGCAGCAGTGAGCACTGAATTTGACTCCCATAGATTCGGAATAAGCTGGTTATTCGACATATACATAAAGAACATAGAAGCCACCTATATCTAGCAAAGTTTTACTGCATTTTACTGAATTAGAGGAATGTATTTCAGAGGTAGACTTTGCTGATATCTGCTTTTTAAAAAATCTGTTGCCAATACTGATATTATTTTATATATCCTACAGAGAATTCAAGGAATTCTCTTGGAAAAAAAATAAAAATAATAACTACAATAAAATTAATTTGTATTTATAATCTATCAATTTTTTTAAACAATTTAATACTTTTTTACCAAATCTAGGCTCTCTTTTCCATGAAAGGTTGGACCAGATGATTTTTCGAGGGCTCTATGTTTCTATGCGAGGACTTGTATAATAAATTTATATAAATACAAACACTAAATAAGAGTGATAAACCTCTCTGCTGCAGATTAACAGTAAAAACCCAATAGCATGTCCCATCATTTATATGCTGGTAGATAGCCACTGAGCTTTGCATAGAGTTGTTTCATAATCAGTTTATGAAACTGGCAATGTTTTCCCTGAGCTAAGCAGCTAACATTAGCTTGGTTCTTGGTTTTGTTCATGACTCTAAAGGCTGAAATTACGTATTCTCAGCATGAAGGCTTTCATCACTTACATTGCATTTCTTTTGTTTCTTGTCTGTATAGTTCTTCTAACAGTTACAGAGATTTATTTCCCATTTAGAAAAAAAGGTAAAAATTCTGTGATTTAAACCATACAGCCAATATATGTCAAAGAAGCACTAACCAAGTCTGCTACAACTGACAGGATTAAAAAAGAATACTTACCTCTGTTTTTTAAGTTGAGAGTCCACTATCTTTCTCTTTGTGGAGGCCCTAATACTCAGAGACGGGAATTTTAATTATTTATGTTTATAAACATGGCACAAGCAGACTATAATTTAAAACTTTCCCCTCTACACGTTTAATTTTCTTCTTGCCATTAGTTATTGCAAGGTTTTGTATTTACAGTAATTTCACAACTATAAGGCGCACCCTTTTGACTAAAATTTTTCCCCAAACCCGGAAGTGCGCCTTATAGTCCGGT
>PYHW01009486.1:14091992-14119219 GCA_013186435.1 Turdus rufiventris
GAGCTGGGGCAGGGTCTGGAGCACCAGTCCTGAGAGGAGCAGCTGAGGGAGCTGGGGGTGTTTGTCCTGGAGAAAAGGAGGCTCAGGGAAGATCTCAGCACTCTCCACAGCAACATGAAAGAAGATGGTAGCCAGGTGGCCGTCAGTCTCTTCTCCTAGGTTAACTAGTGACAGGAGGGAAAATGGCCTGAAGTTGTGCTGTGGCAGTTCAGATTGGATATTAGGAAAAAATTCTTCATGGAAAGGGTTGAAAAACATTGGAACAGATCACCAACGGAGGAGGTTGAATCTACACCTCTGAGGATATTTAAAGGACATAGAGATCTGGCCCTCTGGGTTTAGTGTAGTACTTCGCAGTGCTGGGTTAGTTGTCTCAAAGATCTTTTCCAACCTAAATGATTTTATGATTCTGTGACTCTAAAGAGCAGGGGCCAGAATTCAAATCAATTTTTGTGTTATATTTTTTCAGCACTGATGCCTCATGGAATAATATTTGTCAAACAGAGTGGAGGTCACTAAGAATATACCTGAACTGTTTGAAAAGCAGACAGTGTCAGACAAGGAATGAGATTTAATGTAGCCTACAGCATATTTCTGCTCATAGTGAATTAGGAACATCAATTGCACTAAGTATTCAGAGTGCATTCCATTTATGAACAGGGTTTGTACAGAATATACTTCTGGATCAAAAAATATATACTAAGTGTAGCTTTTTAAATATATCACTGGTCTGTATGGTTAGTGTGGGAATGTTTGGCATCTGAACCAATGCAATAAAAATGGGGGATTTGCCTTCTGTCCCCAAAAGACCTTTTTTTGCAGCCTTATCATCAGTAAATGCCTCTGTTTCAAAACTGACTGGCATAGATGAATCAGCATGAATAATACTGCCTTGATAAAAAATACTTTTTGCATCCACTAGTAAAGAGGAAACATTTTAAAACTTTCATGAAAGGAAAAAACAGTAGTTCTCCACTGATGTAAAGATAATACAGAAAAAAATCTAGAGTCAAAAAATGAGGTAAGAAAGCTGAATACCTTTAATTCAAAGGATCCCTTGCACAGTGGAAAGAGAGGGAAGACAAAGCCCATTTTTAACTGCTTTCAAATCAACTAAAAATTATTCAGGTAGTGTGAAGGGGAAAAAGAGGCATTTTTCTGACATAGTGTGAGAGGTTTGGAAAATATTTCATATGCAAGAATATTTTTAGTTGTAAACATTAAATAATGGCATTTTCATCTACATAAGCCACTATAAAAGACAACAAGAATACCTTTAAAAATCCCCTAACCTGAAATAAGTCTACAGATAATCCATGTTTAATAAGGAGACATGAAAGGAAAGTAAATGGAATTTTAGCAGAGAAAGAAGTCTTCATCAGCCCAGGCAGGTGGTTTAAACTGTCACTGCTATTGCATGCACATTTACAACTCTTGTCTTGAATGCCTGACTTCTGAAGTATTTGGGTATTCTTCTGTTCTCAGCAGGTCCCCTTTTTTAAAATACATAACCAACTGTATGTACTGTAAAGAAGGATTAGGTTTTAAAATAAAAGTCATGATTGCTGTAATTGCACAAGCACCTTCCCAAAAATGTTTTTGAAATGTGTGAAATAGATGCAATTTCACAATTAAAATGAAGACGAGAAGAGAAAAATTATTCCAATTGTCATGTTGATGTTAGGTGATGGAAGAAACACCATCAGGACAATTGCTGGGGAAGGATGCAGGGAACAGTGTTCTCACAGATTTTGTGAAACTGCCATTGCCTGTACTCTATATGCAATATGCACATACGCACTCTATATGCAGTACAAATGCTATCAATAGTACATGATTAAATTTGCAGGTGTATGCCAACCAAACATGTTAGAAAGCTTTCCATCTCACATTACAGAAATATTGAATTTAGAAAGAAACATATTAACAGAAACCAGGTGAAAATAAAAACACTTCTACTTCAAATTTGGATGAACGGACCAAAATATCATCCAATTGATATTTTTCTTAATTCTTTAGCTCCTGTACAAAAGAGTATTAACAGAATTATAAAATATCATCCATATTTCACTTTGGATAGAGAATGTAATTTTGTTCTCTTCCATTAAGATTCTCCCAAGTATTAAACCCCAAGCCCAGAAATGATTAATAAAAATAGAATGAGGTCTTCTCTGCTCTGCAGGGACAAGTCAGTTCAAAAGGTTTGGTGAAAAGACCTACCTACTGCATCAAGCAGACAGTTAGAAGATCATTGCTAAAGAAAGTCTTACACATAACAAACAGGACAAACAAGCAGGTAAACAGCTGCTTCTCAAAAGGAAGTGACAAAGCAGGACAGAGAGCCAGGCTTTCTGACCTGCCAGCTAATGAGCCTTATCTGACGATTTGTGTCTCTCTGTTATTTTATTCTGATATTGGTTGCCAACACAATGAAATCAGTGAGAGACATGGTGATCTGAGAAGGTATATTTATCTAATTTTCAAATAAATAAGACCAACTTGGTTGCTAAGAAGAGTTGAGTGCCTGTATATGACATACATCATATAGAACATACCTCTGAATATTACAAATTTGGGCAATAAATTTTGGCTCCCACAGCTCTATCCACTCTTCTGCTTTATCTGTTTTCCTATCACAAACTGCTATCTGCTGGCAGAGTGCCACAAGGTCCCCACTCAGAGGTTATTATTCCATCTGCTTCAAACTCTGCAAGTGCTTCCTGGGTCCTCCTTTCGTCTCATAAGGAAAAGCAAGGAGTGAGACAAGAACAGCTGGTGGAGTCAAGCTCTTCAGTACTGCAGCACACAGTGGAGGCTGCAACTAAGTGGGCTGACTCTCTGGATTCTATAATATCCATACAGGACACACAGCTTGGCAACATATCTGTGATCTACACTTAGGAAACGCAGATATTGGTGGGCATATAGAATTCCTGCAATAGTGTTGAGTCATAGTTCAAACAATAGTTAGCAATTCTGTATAGTTCTGGTCAAATCTCAGTTTTAAATATGATGAATTTGCTAAATTCAGGGCACATTTTGCTGAACACTTTTCACACACACTTTGCTGACCACACTTTTGTTTTTCATATGATTAGGCACACCACAATTATTACTGCGCCCTGTACACATAACCATGACAGCTGAAAATTAGAGTATTCCTTCCGAATATGCACTTAAGTCATGCAGCCCAGAAATGGAAGTGGCATTAATGTGTTAGTGTAACTCAACTGATGTAGCTTACATTGATAATATTGTTTTTATTTTATCAACTTTATTCAGCTAGTTTTATGTAAACTTTTGAAAAACTAGTGTTTTACTGCAATGTAAAATTAACAGATGAAGCCTCTGTTGACAATACTGATTTTATTTTACTGTAACGGTTGGTTAGAGGTGTAGTACATCTCACTTACAAGAAGAGCTCAAAAGATTCATAAGGTTCATCTCCAGCATACTTATTCCACAGATGTCAGAAGAATTTGCAGGTGTATAGCCACAGAAAGCAAAATTTAATCTCTCTTTGTGTATCATGTCACTGCAAACCTAATTGGTCCCATCCAACAGTAAAAGAAATAGAGCTTACTCCTCCCCACATAACAAATTTGATGTGATTTGCAGAGAAAAAATACCATGGCTTTACAGGACAGAGTGCATAAGAAACCAAGAGGCTGATCTGCTGGCATACTTTATCCATAGGAAAGCTCTCTGTATAGCACAGCTAGAACCAAGACAAAGGTACTTCTTATGATATTGTTATTACTAGCAGCATGGTCATACATATTCCTCAATCAACAGAATTATACCAAGTAGCTCTTATAAATCTTTAGTCAAGTGTGAAGAAGATACTACTAGTAATTACCCTTCCAATTTTACACAAATTTATTACAAAATTCTAAGCACCACAAGCACCACCACATTTAAGAATTTAAATTCCAGCACAGCAACTATTTTGCAGTAAATCACAGCTGCAGACTGATCAGTTATTCAATTCTCTTCTGTGGTTAATTGTAGAGCCATAAACTATTTCAGATTGGAAGGCTCCTGGGAAGATCATATAACCCAGCCTTCACTTCTATGTAGGATAATTTCTAAGAAGAGATCAGGTTGCTTAGAGCTGTAGTCAACTGGATACTGAAAAACCTAAAAAAATAGGATTGCACAAACTCTCAGAGCAATCCCTTTCACTACTTTACTGTTGCTATTGTGGAGAAAAATATTTCCTTATAGAAAGAGACATATTTCCTCCTGGCGAAATCTCCAAGGCTGGACAAGGCTGGGTCTTTTCCAACCTTAACAATTATATGGTTCTGTGATACTTTCTTACAAGGTATGGGAAGGATGCTCTGAGTTCCTTCTGAAACCTACCACATTCCAGCTGAGATTACTGCTTCTCCTTACAGTGCAAGAGCTCCAGCTTCCTAGGCAGTCTGGAAACCCTCTACTGAACTTGCTCCAGTATGTTATCCATGGGAAAACACAACTGCCATCATCCCAGCACCCCTCCAGCCACACAGGATCACCGCATCTCCCCCTGCGCACCAGAGCCAGCTGGCACTGCCTGCCAGCTGGGACGGTAACTGCTCCAGAGGAGAAAGGTGTCCATAGCCAAAAGAGCTAT
Source organism: Turdus rufiventris (assembly GCA_013186435.1). NCBI lineage: Eukaryota > Metazoa > Chordata > Aves > Passeriformes > Turdidae > Turdus > Turdus rufiventris. The sequence goes on from PYHW01009486.1 coordinate 14,096,611, forward strand.
TACTGGGTTCCTGTACTGTTTGCTGTTAATTTCACAGCTGTTGTCTTGTTTGCTCTTGTTTTAAATATATATGTACATATATATATATATATATATATATATATATATATATATATATATATACATACATACACATATTAGTAAAGAACTGTTACTTCTATCCCTGTATCTTTGCCTGAGTGCCCCTCGATTCCAAAATTATACTGATCTTTCCTAGCACACACCTGTGTTTTTCAAACCAGGATAAGCAGCATCAATGGTGAATATGGTATGAATATTATTAAATCTCACACAACACATGTATGTATATATGTGTTTTGTATGGAGCAATTTAAATTAACAAACAGATAAAATTAATTTTAGCAATTAAAAAGATATAATGAAGATCGCTAAGGAATCTAGTTCCACTTGAACCTAAAGGACTTTCCTAACCACTGAAAGGCAACCCATACTAAATGAGGCTCAACCAGCACCATACTCAGTAACATTATCCCTTGATTTTGCTGTTTCAGGTGATAAAAACAACTATTTCCCAGCTGGCAGCAGCTTTGCACTAATTTCTGTACATTGCTGTCCCAAGCTCAGCAGTGTAATGAAGCATTCTGCTACTGGAAACCAGTAGCACTGAAGCATCTGGACACCAGGTTTGTTCCAGTTGCCTCCTTGAGGAGTGAATACAAAAATGTACCTGTGTCATTCACAGTTCACACTAACCATACCCCAGTGACAGACAGGTTTTATAGAAAAAACAAAGAGCTGTGCTTTTAAAATTAGATAATTTTAAAATGACTAGCTGTGACCTTTCATCTGTGCTAAGTTCCCTATTTAAAATCCAGTCACTGCAAATGCAGAGATCCAATGAATATCAGAACAATGATAGGAGAAGGAAAGTAATGAGCTAATTACTGAAAATGGAGCAGACTAAATCAGCTGCTCGTACTATCCATCTAAGGGGGATGATTAGTGCTGTTAGTTCCAGTTAATTCCTACCACTGTGGAGTTTGGCCCTTAAGAAGGAAAAACATGAGGCACAACAATCATTCTTAGCTTACAGTGAAGTGCCAAACTAAACTGAATCACACACTAAAGAGTCTTGAAAGCTAGAAGGGAAAGAAACACATAAAAACAAAGCAAAACACATGAATGCAAAATTACTGAATGACTGTTTTCTAGAAAGAATGAGATATTCTAGTTTACTAGCTGCCCTTTTTCACAAGTACTGGCAGACACTATTTTTTAAAAATTTTGCTAGAAATTCTTTACTATTTAAATAGTCCCTTAACATGCTGTGATATCAAGCCATCATTTTAAGATACTAGAATGATATTTATCCCTATGCAACAAGCCAGCACAAAGCCTACACACTGTTTTGCTACCCCTAACTACTACGGAATCTATAATTTTACTGTTAGGATTGTCATCCATCATTTCTTTACAGCAAAGATCTGGGGAGAAATGCTAAATGCTTTAGGTAAGTCATCTAAATCTTTTGTTAAGCTAAGTACACCCTGCCCACTGAATTCCTTATTTTAAAATAACATTATAGAATAACACTGCAAAGTTATTAAGTTATGAAATATTGCAATTAAAAGCCCAGTGTAAAGTAAGGCAAAAATCAGATACAACTGTAATTTTGTGCTGTAGCTTTCAATAAACTTCTCTTCAAGCACACAGGAAGACCATAAATGCTGATTTCTTCACAGATGTTCTGAGAGCATATGGTAAGAAACAAGAAACCTCGAGAAGCAAGATGAAAGCTGAACAAAAACAGCTTTTATTTGTAATCCTGAAACAAGTTGTGGACACTCTCCTGTTGCTGTCAGTGCTGTGAGGAAGACACTACTATTCACATTATTGCCAAAAGTACATTCCCAGCAACCACAAGGATAATCTCTCCTTATCCAGTGTAACATGAAGTTACATTCACAAAAAGAAATAATAACAAGAGAGGAGACACTTCAATATTTAAAGGATATTTTAAGAGGGGAAAAATTTCATAGTAGGTTTCTAACCCTAAATTTATTTTTTCTGTCTTATGTCATCCTACCCTAGCTGCTATTCCAACTTTTTTGCCTCTTTTTGTGAAAAAAGGTCTCACCTCAGCCTACACTGTAAAAATAGGTGATGTGTGTACAAACAAGAAGACTAACAAGTCCTGAAGACATAACATTCAGCTGCAAAAAGGTTTCTTATGTCTGTAAGTGCATCCTTCACCTAATGTTATTCCTTCTCCATCTTTTCTCAAAAACTCAGTAGGGAACCCAAGGAGCATTAACATTCCTCACAAATAATAGTAATTTTTTTATGACAAAGTAATCTTTTAAAACAAGAAGAAAGGAACATAGGCACTCATCTAACATCAGTATTTCACCACAAATTAGGCACTCTCAAAATATCAATATGAATTTTGCTCCTATTTTTGAAGATCATTAGGCAATATTCTCCTTATCAGAGTAAAATGTAGATGTTTTCTTTCTACATGATAATTCTCATGATTTGTTCTCTATTCAGACTCAACAGTACACAGATGATCCTCAGCCTCCAATGTAACCAATCACAAGTAGCCCTGCACACAATTAATGAGGGTTTCTGAGTGGTTAGACTCTAATAACATTTCCAGGTCCTTTGTCATAATTAACTACATGTGTTACAGCCACATGGGTACAAAATGTGATTTGAGAACAGCAGCTGCCACTAGGAATTAGTTGCTACTAGAGAGAGATATATTTAGCCATGAGATAAACTGATGGTAACATTTGAAGCTGAATGATTTTAAATGTGGACCCCACTTTAGGAGGTAAATAAAAGAGTCCTGTCTTTCAGCCTTTATTTACCTTGCCCAAGTTAACTATTTTGCAATAATCCTATTTGTGTGAGCAGAAATCACTCCCATAGAAGATGCAAGTTGAGATCTAAAGCTGAAAATGACGATTTTCACTTGCAAGTGATTTTAATTCTGGAAACTCCTGACAACAGGAAGAAGTACAAAGACAACTGAGTTTCTTCTGTACGTGTTCTTGTGCATGGCAGAGGCAAGTATGCCATTTTCATGCACATAAGCAGCATACTGGCATGGAAGTCAAATCACAAAAATTACTTATGACTACCCTCTTTGAAGAACCCCAGAAATAATTTTGAAAAGACATGGAAAAGTACAGATTTGTGCCAAAGCCTGTTATAGACTGAGAGACAAAACCAAATGATTAGTATCACATGCAACTCATTTATTTAAGTCATACACAGCAAAATCTTGGCTTGGGTTCAAGGGAAATGCCTGGCTTTTAGGAAATAAACTATTTAAGATTTCTAATGCAGAACACTACAAAGGACAATTAAATTACAGTCCAGATAATTAACAGTAAGAGGAATGGCAGCAAGTATTACACAGTGTTCTCTGACAAATATAAACAAATGAGAAAATGGACTGATAAGCAGAACTCGCTACTGAGAAAACTAATTACATATCTTTTTCCAAAGCTATGGTTATGAAGCACAGATACCTGGCCCCATAAATAACAGGAAAAAACAAAGAAATTGTTGCCAGTTTGTTCTGAAGTTCTTTCCTGATCTAATGTATTCCCCTAGGAGACATTTTGCTGCCTGACCCATGTCCCATTGGGATCTATGTTGTCCTTTTCCAAGAATGAAAACATACACATTTGTAGAACATTTTGGGAAAAGAAGACAACATTTAAAAGCATTATAAAAAATGACCAATAAAAAATTCTAAGAGACTTTAAAAATCATACAAACGTTTCAGCAAGTTGTTTATCGGTCACCAATTATAAAATAACTTTTTCTTATGAAAAATCATGCTCAGAAATGCTTATAAAATATCAAATGTAAAGAAGTACAGCCTCTTTCTCCATAGGAAGGATTCATCACTAACAACACATGGTGGCATGGGCATTGGGATCAAGTGGACCCTCTGCAGGATGGCACCAAGCTGAGTGGTGCTTTTGATTCCCCTGAAGGATGGGATGCCATCCAGTGGCACCCTCACTGGCTTGGCAGGATGGCCCATGGGAATCTTGTGAAATTCAATAAGGCCAAGTGCAAAGTCCTGCACATGGGCCAGGGCAATCCCAACAAATACAGACTGGGCAGTAGAATGTGTTAAGAGCAGCGCTGCCCAGAAGGACTTGGGAGTGCTGGTGGATGGGAGGATGGAATGACCCAGTCATAGGCACTCACAGCCCTGAGAGCCAAACGTGTGCTGGGCTGCATCCAGAGCCCTGTGGGCAGCGGGTCCCAGCTGGGGTCAACAACATAAGAACGGTTTGGATCTGTTGAAGCAAGCATAGATGAGGGAAAATGGTCAGGGATCTTGAGCACCTACTCCTGAGGAAAGGCTGAGAGAGCTGCAGTTGTCTAGCCTGGAGAAGAGAAGGCTTTGAGATGACCTTATTGCACTTCTCAGTACCTAAAAGGGAGTCTATAAGAAATCTTGAAAGCGAGTGTTTACAAGGTCAGACGGTGATAGAACAAGGAGGAATGGCTTTAAACTGAACAAGGGCAGACTTAGATAAGAAACATGTAAGAAATTCTTTACTTTGGAAGAGGATGGTGAGGCACTGGAACAGGTTGCCCAGAAAAGCTGTGGATGCCCCATCCTTGAAAGTTTTCAAAACAATACCAGACTGGATGGAGCTTTGAGCAATTTGGCCTTGTTGAAGGTATTCCTCTCCATGGCAGAGATATTGAAACTAGGTGATCTTTAAGGTCTCTTACCAAATACTTAACCAAAAACATTCCATGACTCTATAAACTGGAAACTATGTGGTCTACAGAAGATTTTAAACCTATCAGCCTGAAACAGTTATTACTACCTATCCTCAAAGGACTGGAAAATATAATCTCACACCAAAACAAACTGGTATGTATTTGTAAAAATATAGCATCAGCATCATTTCCTGGACCAAAAAGTATAGATTTCCTAGAATATCATGGATTCTGCTGCAAATATTTTCCAATAAACATCCATGATTAAAACAAAATTCAGACAAGCATTTGGTCTCCATAGAGACATCACATCAAATAATAAATAAACCTCTATTTTTTCCCTAAAATGGATGCAAGAATCTATACATACATTATAAATGTGGGATTAGGATTTACTGTTTCACTTGCAATTTCTGCTTTGATGGCTATGCTTTTTCTCAAGCCATTTCTGAGAAATTAACAAAGCTGGTATATTCACATCTCTGAGCTCTAAACCATACTGACTGATATTTATTACCATTCATCCTAGTAATCCTTCTGAAAAAAATCCTTTTTTTTCCCATCAGACAGTGAAATTCAGAATGTGAAAAAGGCACCTTGTTCTAATAAACAAAAAAATGCTCTAATATTATTAACTATTGGCATCATCTCAGCAATGGCATCCATCTTAAGGAGGCTTCTACAGACATAACACTGATTCGTTGGTTCATTTCTGTCTCCTTAATATCATTTGTACCATTCATAATTTACCCAAAGTGGTCTGGTGGTCATCAATTTACAGGATACTGACTTTTACAAAAATTCTGAAAAGCCATGACTAAACTGAAATTTTTCTCTCATCCAATGGATGTTCTTCTTCTCAAAGGCTTTTCTTTTTTCAGCTGATAAAGGCAAAGGCCTCCTTTCTTTAGCTGATTAAGGTGCGATTCAGACATCAAAAATATAAGCATCTATTTTACTGTATTTATGTCCATTTCTTTCTCTGTTTAATAGAACATATATTTCCAGAGTGGAAAATTTTAGATGGATCTAGAGATGCACTTTAGTACAGAATAAAGTATCTTCTGAGGACAGATATTTCTGACTACCAGTCATAGAGCCATGGTAGACTACTAACTCCAGACAAATATTTAAATTTTAGCTTATTAAGATCTTGAGTTTCTGATTCCACTTCTACATTACCTCCCTTTCCCCCATTCTCTAATGTATCTCCATCTAATGAAGCTTGTTTGTTAACTTGGCTCTTTCACTTCGTGGGAACACAGAACCAACTGTGTACCAAGTGAAAACCTCTCCTTTTGTGTAAGCGTTGCTTACAATTTCAGAACAGATTAAATGACAAGTTGGTACTGAATACCTTTCTGAAAGCGTTTTTTGTTTGAATTACTCAAAATCATCAGGTTTGGAAGTTCTGTCCATAAATTTGCAAGATTCAGAAGTCTGAGTGGAAAATCTCAACATAGGTTCAGGAAACAATTTAGTTGAGTAAGAGAAAATTTTTCTGATGCAGCAGTTAAAAGTCAACTTTGATATAAGGTGGCTGTTAACTTAATCACAATAGCCACAGCACTAATGGCTAAGTTAGATTTACAGGTGATTTGGTTCTAGATGAAGTACAGTCAATCACTTGAATTAAGACTTCCAAGGACATTAAAAGCTATTAAATTTACTTTGTTTCTTTCTCCCTAACCTACTCAAAGACCGACTACAAAATCCCTTTCAGAAGCAGAAAACAGAGTATATTATTCTCCTAAATGCTAGAAGTCTGGCAGCCCGTGAGATACAATTTGGGTTGCCAAGAGGAAGAATCACAGTGATCCAAAATTGGTTCCCTCAGTCTTGGGAATGATTTCCATAGAGAAGGATTTTTTTTGCTATGATTAAAGCTATATGTGATGAAAAACTATGAAACAGTCAACTATATTTAAAACCACTGTACTGATAAAATCTATAAGACATTCAGAAAAAAAAGTCCTGTATTACTTAGGTTTGTAGTTATAATCACTGACACAAAACAATGGAAAATATAATAATGACATTTTATGTGGAAAAAAAAAGTAAAATAAAAGAAACTTCCAGCATTTAAAACTCCATTCTAAACAGGACATGTTTATAACTACACTGAAGAATATATTCCAATATAACTGGATTTAACTGTATGCTTCCAAGGGAAATACTATGATACAAGGATACAAGGTGAGCGCTACTTTTGAAAAAATTGAGTTCTCACAAGAAACATACATTCATTTTGGTCTGTTGAAAGTTATATTTGGGCAACTCGCTCAGTCCTTCTTCTAATGATCAGAAAAAAAATCTGTAAGAAAGTGAGTTCTCCGGGCATACAGAATCCCATTGTCCAAGACCTTATCTACAGAAGGGGTAAAAAAACAAATTTTGCATTCAGAAGAAGGTGTATATATTCATTTATTATTTTATACTTAGAGAAGAAAAGTTTTTCACTTCCTAAATGGCAACACAAAATGAAAAATATTACAGGACTAGGTTCCAAGGGCTGTGTAGTGGTCAGAGTGAACCCCATAGTTTATACAAACTAAGGAAAAAAAGAAACTAATAGCTCAAGAGAGAATTGCAAGCTGGGTGGGAGACAGAAATGCCCCTATATTTGCAAAGGATAAATAAGGCTTTCCAAGTCAAGGTTATTCAACTTATTTTTCCAAGATGCCCCACAAGAATTGTTATTTCTAGCCAAATACACTAGGGTAGTGTATTAGCATATTTGTGTACTAGCTGGGCTAATAATATAGATACTACTTTTCCCTCATTTTCCTTCCTTACTTACATGTGCAAGAATATATTTCATATTTGCTTTCCTTCCACAGACCCTGTCCTATTGTCCTACAGGACACCACTTGCCCAAACAGGAATGGCTAAGAACCACTGCGTTGGAGCCAAGAATTTCTAAAGGAATTCAGATAGAAATAGTCTGCGATATCTGACTCTTCCAAAGAAGAAAAGAAAATTATAATTTAGCAAAAGAAAGCTAGTATGTTATATATCAAATACTACTAAATTAAAAATCTAGCTCTTAGCAATATTTAACAATGGGAATCAAAGCACAGATATTACCAGACGATTTTCTGGAATGCATTCAGTTATTGATTCCACATCCTTCACCACAGTGAAACAAGGTAAAGTGTAGATAACACACCTGTATGTATGGCCAGTCTTGATAGGTCAAATGAAAATCATTACAGCTAGTTGGGATCCTCACTAATAGTGTTTATTAAATATTTTGGGAAAATTGCATCAAGGTGGACATATATGATAGTCCTTTTTACTATGCTCGAATCTCCAACCACACACAGCTCTCCAGTTTCTTGAGCTAGTAGTAGTTTCTGTGTCTAAAAATACTCTCGGTGAGTATCTCTTAACATGAGTTTGCCCAGACTTCTCTTAATTCCCATAAACTTTTACCAAGAACTGCCATTGCTTATCTATGTGTATGGCACTGACAAAATCTATGAAGAATTCCAGGTTTTCTTCTTTCTATCCATTTAAAATCACAGACTCATTCTCCTCATGGAGACTGGCTATTATGATGGCTGGATTAAAACAGGTTATTTCTTTAGAGTGCCTTAGCCTTCCAATTAGAGCAAGGAAAAAAAAATGAGCTCTAAATATATGTAAGTTTAATCTCCAGAGCTGAAGTCCAATTAAGAGTGTTATGTACAAATGCCTTCTATCATTACCTCTTCCATGTACAAATGCCATCTTCTATCATCACTTCTTCCACTTAGCTTCAGGGTTCCTGTTTCTGCACAATCATAAGGGCATTCATATTCTTTAGCATAGAGGCATTTGTCCTGGACTATCTGACTTTCTGTAAGGTCTTTTCATCCCTCAGACTTCTAATTACAATCTTGCTTCAGGTTTGACATTTATTTTCACAGGAGTCCTTATATATGTTTCCATCATATCTTTCTTTTGGTTTTCTTTCTTCTCCGCTAATTAGCACAATACTGGCTACAATCCCAGCATTTCCATTTCCCAGCCAAGGACACCATAACCTCCTTTGTCATTATATGATCTTTTTAATGTCTTTCTGTCTTGATAGATTCCATACTACCTGCATCATGGCAAAATACATGTTTACACTCAGCAGCTGTTTAGTGAGCTTCTTTGTCTACCAGACACATCATGTACACAGACCAAACTGATCTCCTATTGATCACTTTTGCTTCTGTTGTGATTCTGCTACATAGCACCAGCTCTACCTTATGGGATGTAGCTAGCTACTGACACTATTTTGAACCTCAATAAATTTAACGTCCAGAAGCAGAGTGCTGTGAAAAGAAAGCATTATTAGTGTCTTACAGATGGATATTCTGAAGGAGAATCAATTTAAATAAGAGCAGAAAAAAATACTGTTGTCTCAAGAAATAAGAGAAGCAAGAATCCTGAATCCTTTAGGTACTCTATACAATACTATCACCATATTCAAAATATCATACAAGCATACAATTGGGGAAATAGTAATTGTGAGCATTTAGAAAGGTCTAGGTGCCACTTGTCAGCACAAATCAACAAAAGCTTTCTAAGTCAAATCATGAATGACTCTGTCTGTTATATAGATCATCAGTGCATATCCTGTTCACTTGTTAGAGGTCTCTCTAGCACATTGACATAATAAGTAATGGGCTTGCTTACACATTTTTTTTCTCATCCAAACTGTTTCTCAGTGGAGGATTGTGCATTTTGGACAAAATTAGGTGTGTTTATGGAAAAAAAAACCCAATCCAAACCAAATTAGACCAGACCAGACCAGACTAAACCACAAGCTACATAAAAAAACTAAAGTACTAGTCTTGCCTTTGTTTCCTGGTGTAAAAAACTTACATTATTTGTCTCCTTCTTTTTCCTTTAGTTCCTCTATGTAGTCCAATAGGAGGTTTTTTTACCTGTTGCCAGTTTGAACTTCTTTCTCCATGTGAAGTATCTTCAGTGCAGTAGAAAATGAAATAGTCCTATTTCCTCTGGAAATATTTCACCAGGGATAAGCAAAAGCCATATTAACTGTTTTTCCTTGGACAGTTAGTAGGAAACCGTTTGATTTCTTATATACCCAGATCATGTCTTCATTCAGCAGTTGTTAACTAAATAACTTACACTTTAAAAAGTACTTTCTTTTTCTCATTCCTGAAGTGTCCAATTTGATATTGTTAAATTAAATTTCAATTCTGTTACCTGAAACTTGAAAGCTAGTAGGGTTTTTTTATGTATGATCTATGGATTCTCTTCTATACTGGTAACATGTTCCAACTTACCATCATTTACCATCATTATCAGCATACACCTACTGCTTATTAAGTTTACTAACTATTTGAGTTCTAAAACCTTTACACAATGCATTTTAAGTCTGCAGTCCTCTCCTGTCAAAACAGCTTGTCATTAGCTCCTCATCCACTCTTCTTTACAGTACTGAAGCCAGAGCTCTCCAGGAAATCACCTTGATTCCTTTTGTTCATACAGTCGAAGAATCTTACATTTACACTCAGCCAGCTAAGATGGTCTCACACTTCAGCTCCTACCTTATTAGTTCACGGTTAGCTTATGTGATGCTATATCATATGTGATCACATCCACTAAAACCTAGAAACCCTAATCACAGAATTCTCCAAAGAAATTGCACCTGAAGTAAATTGCACTAATGGCCGTTAAGAAGTCTTGCAAGATGACTAGAAATTCTAATAACTTTTGGAGAAGAAGTGAGAAATAAGCAGTCCCAAAAGATTTCAGGATATTGCAGAAAGTACATGCCCTCATTTTAGGTGAATATAGAATTCTGAGACATTAAATATCCAGGTGTTTTATTTAGCTCAGCTCACTCTGGAATGCTTCATTAAGATGAACAAATATAGGCCTTAGTAGTCAGCATCACAAATCAAACTATCTATAAAGAAAAAACAGAAGTCCCTATGAGAGTTTATTTTATATTCATTTTTTGCAGAATGGGCTTTATTTCCAAATAAAATAAACCAAAGGCAATAGTAACTAATCTATATGGGGCAACAGTGCCCACTGAGTATCATTTTTGCTGTCACAAGCGAAATATTGATTTCCTGTGGCCGACCCATGTCCCTTTTCCTTTTTATGAATACACATAAATAATAACCTGATGGCCAGAAAATTAAGAACTTTCTCTCTATATATATGTAGCTACCATGATAGAGAGATAGAGAGATAGATAGCGTACTAATTTTAGAGTAAACAAGTCAGCAAATCACACTATTGACAACTTCCATCTGAGTTACTGACTGAAATCATTGAGGTAAAATTATCTATATTTCTCAAACCGCAATTAATGGATAAATAAAGTAATAACAGGTAAAAACTGGGGAAGGTATTTGTTTATGAAGAGTAACAAAACAATCTGTGTTAAACCAGAAAATACCAGGATGATTACAAAAGAACAATATGCTTATTCAGGAAAGATTGAAGGAGATTAGCCCTCAACTACATTAAAAAAGAAAAAATGGAAAAAGCAGTTTCTCTAATAGAAAAAAAAAAAATGCAACCGATATACTAGCTACTTTCTATCATCTGACCAAGAAATAGCAATATGAATACTGAGCTAAATTCTCCAGAGATGCTGTTTTGTTTGATAGCATAATTCACATATAAAATCTGCATTCATTGCCCATTATATATGTAAGCTGCTACAAACATCCTCATGTGACACTGAGACCCTGATGGCTCTGTGCTCTTACAAAATGCACCTAAGCTTACTTCCTGAACAAAATGCAAATTGACTAGCATCAGATAAAAACTAGTTCCTTTTGTGTGACTCCCATATCCTCCCTCAGTCACTTTTGCCCCTTTCAACCCAGAATGATTTCAGAACAACTTCAAGCTGTTCTAACATAGCACAGGGAAACAGCTTGCACTGAGCAGCAGGAGAGGGCAAAAGTGAGCTTTAAATACTATCTCTACACTCCCATTTTCATGGTATTTACATTATGGCTCCCATCCAAGGCTCTGGTCCTGTGATTTCAAAGCAACAACAGCACAGCAAGAGTGCAACATTTTGCTCTAATCTACAACATGAATCTTATTAAAATTCAGCAAAGAGCAAGTATGGGCTTCTTTTCTTTTTTTTTTTTTTTCTTTGTAGATTCACTGCAGCTGTATGGATGTTATAAATTTGCTTCTGAAATGGTTCATGGGACCTCACAGAATAGTTGATTTCACTTTTAGAAGTGCTGTCAACATTAATTTCGTTTTAGAAATAGTCTTAGTTTTGCTTAAAATGATAACATGGTAAGTATAATTTATATTGACAATTTAAAGTATACTGTCAGACTTCTCTGAATTCTGTAGAGCTTGTACAATTAAAATAGCTTATTTGTTTTTCAAATTTAGTCCAATGTAACTATTCTTGATCCAGATCCCTGTCCCAGCAAAATCATTCCTTTCACTATTTTTCCCACCCTGACTCCCTTCTTGAAAAAACAAACCAAACCAAACCAAATCAAAATCTTGATATTCAGATACACATCTATAAAATATTATTCTATCTTCTCTTTCCTTTTCTCATCATCAACTTTTAGGGAGGCGAAAATATATAGCATATGTAACATATATAACATTTATATGATATTTGCATGTGTACAAGTGCTGGGTCATGACAGTTCTTCCACTGGTATATGCTTCCTGACAGTCACAAGCTGGTGACCCACAGATCATTATGTGGAAGGCAAAGGTAGCTGAAAAAAGTCTGGTCACAGATAAGGGAGAGCAGCAATTACTTGAAGTGTGGCAGTTTGGTGATTTGCTGGCCTAAAACATGGCAGGATGCATTTCCCTGGAGTTCAATGAAGAAAACTGCCTAAGACATACTATATAAAAGTGTTCTGGAAAGGATCCTACACTAGCTAAGTTTCTTTAAAAGAATTCCCACATAAGCTTCAACTTAAACAGTGAGATAAGCCTTATTTGGAATCTCAATTATGCTAAATGGCACCTCTTCTTTCTAAATAATAAATGCCTTTGAATACAGATATATAATTTTGCTAATAACATGAGTCTTTGTCAGAGAATATTTAAAGTCCAGCAATGTGAAGTTCGAATTGGAGGGTTCTGTAAACACAGCACTTTGTAAAAGAGTGAAATCCATGACCCAAGACTCTACAGAAGTTTTTTCTTTCAAAAAACTGTTGGAATATTGAGAAATATAGTAGAACTTAATACTGGTTGCAGTTGCAGAACAGACATTTACCTCACATTTCTTCTCCAAACTACTTGATGCCAGGAATTTGCAAACACTAAAATGTGCGTTTTAGAGCAAGCATGCACCATCAGGACACAGGGCTGTCTAGAAAGGGTTCTGAACTTAGAGTCAACATACTTTTTTTTTGGGTTGGGTTTAAAGACAGTGTTTAAAACCCTCAAGACAGGCACTTCATAATAGCAATAAAATTGTAATATCGCATGAATATTTGAACAGCCGCTGCTGCATTTTAAATAAACAGCATATGAATTTTTGAAAGTACATTCACTGGCCAACATAGCCTGTCCCACAAAGTGTATTTTTGCATTGAAATCTGAACTGAACATACCTTCTGCATTGCCAAGGTCTTTGGTACTGAAGATTGAACCTTGGTTCCATACACGAGATGCAGTTAGTTTTACAAGATGTGCATTATTTATAATGAATTCATCTATGTTTTTACACATTCAATAATTCTCAAGGCAGCATTTCTTGCAAAAAAAAATTAATGAGTACAGTTCTGGGTTTTCCAGCAAAGGACTGTAGTATCACACCTTTTAGCACTTTTGTAGTGTGATTTTGTAGTGTTTTGTAGTGTGCAAAGAAATACTAATCATCATATGTAGTATCCCATTTTTCACATTGTTTATGGCGCCCTAATTCATAAACTCTTGGTCCATTTTTTACTCATATTCTTGGTTCTTTCTCTCACATCCTGCTTCGTAGTATGAGCAATGGCAGCCAAACTTCAAATAGCAGGAGACATATTATCTTTCCAGTCTCTGCTTATATTTCCCTCTGCTCTGATGCCTTTGACATTAAAGCTATACTAGTTATTTCTATTTTTATACATCATATAGATTATTTAAATTACCAGTATGTACTAAAGTTTAGAGAAAAGATAAACTGTCTTGTCTCCTTTTAGGTAAGCAGCATCTCCCCTTCCTACTTGAATGGCTGAAAGTGAATTTTTCAACAATTTCTTTTTAGGCTACCTACCTAAGTTGATGGAAAATTGTAGCTGAATTGGATCCATGGATGCAACTTTAAATAAACTGAAAAACAAGTACAGGAAACAGAATACAGAATAAACAGGACAAGGTAAAGACAGCACTAATAATCCCTAAATTCAGGAAATACACAACTTCTGAAATTAATTAAGACTCCTTTAAAGCTATGTAGAGATTAAAAACTCCTGGTGATTCTCTGATAGATCTGAATACAATAGTTGTCTCTATACTATAATATACTTTCCTTTGACTATACAAATTTTCAATATTTGCTGTTGACAATTCCAGATGCTATGAAAAAGAAGGGTAAAAAACAATTAAGAAAAAAAATAATGATTAATAAATTTCACAACTATTTCCAAGAAATAAAGCTTACCAAATATGACTTGCTCATAAGTGGAAGTACTCTAAGTGAATATTTAAGAGGCATCATATGAAATAATATTGCAGCATGAAAACAGGATCCTACCCCAAAACTTTCAGGCTCTTCAATGATTTATATTATGTAGAAATAAGCAAACAAGAAGAAACTAAATAGTTAGGGTAAACCATATCCAACTATAGCTGGATAAGCTATTGAAAGGTGTGTTAAAATGAAACAAAAGCTTCCCAGAATTTCCCCTTGTTTTCCAGCTAACAGGAAAAGTCCAGAAAGAGATTGTATTCTATCTGTAAAAACTACATTCCTCTTTAACCATCTTTTCTGAGAAATGGTTGTTTTAGGGCCTTCTAACTGACCAACATTTGTGAACATATTGTATTGCTTGTCACAGCGGACAGGTAAGCCCCACCCATGTTTGCCTGGAGCTGCTGCCCTTTCAGGCCATGTCTGTAACAGCAAATTAAGTTGTGACAAGAAGTATTTGAAGGCTATCAAAATTGTCTGTAGTGTGAAACTGTCAGCATGTTTTGCCACACGGTTTTGACCTAGGCTTGCAAGCACCAAGGGTTCCTGGGCAGAGTCCAGGACTCAGCAAAGGAGTGAGACCAGTCCCAACACAAAATCTGGATGTGTCAATTCTCTTTCAGAGACAGAAATAGCTTAAACGTATGGATAAAAACTATTTCATACCAGCTGAATGCCAGTGCCAAAGGAGATCTTAGAATGTTTTATTTACTAATACAGCTGAATCCAGAGAAACCTCCAATTCCAGCACCAGAACAGTGTCACCATGGAAGTGGTCACACCACCATTCGGACAATGCTCTCAGGCACATGGTGTAACTCTTGGGGTGTCCTCTGCAGGGCCAGGAGTTGGACTTGATGATCCTGATGGGTACTTTCCAACTCAGCACATTCTATGATTCTCCATTACTCTCTTCAAATCACTTTGTCTGATGTATTACAGTATACATATTTGATTTTCAAGCTGAGATGAAGTTCCATTTTCAATATTAGATTTACTATCGTCATCTAAAAAGATTGTATATTCCAAGTACCAGCTACACATTGTCACCAGCAGCCGAGAAAGAAATAATGAAATATTGTTTGCAGTTTTATAGCTTTTTATAGTTTGCAGAATTAAAAACAACTCAGATGAGACAGATGTGACAAAGTCAGAACCTGAAAATCCTGCGATGAAATACTTGCTACATTTGCTATCCTCTTTCTCCACATGGTACTCCTGTCTCCACTTTTATTTCTTCAGCTTTCACTCTCTTTCTACTGAAACAGTGTATTTAATGATTCTTGAACTGATTCTTACAGTCCCAGTCAGTGTTTCAGGGTTTTTCTGCAATACTGCGATGCTAAAGGGCCATTAGGAAGCTTGTATAGAAAAATCAGGTGCCTAATATTTATAGACTTTTTCCTAACAGTTACAATAGATTTAGTTATTGAATGATGACATTGCATTTTCTCCATCAGCTTGCAAAACATAGTCCTCACTTAGTCCTAAGCCCTATGATGATTTATAGAAGCTGTTGATGTGAAGGAAGCAACATTTTGGATGTCAAATGGAATTGTCACAGACACTTTTGAGAAGGATATGCTGACACAAGCAGCCCTTATCCTGTCTTTTCTAGGAAGGTATATTCCCGTGTGATTATTGCACCTAGTCCTTGAAGTCCATGGCTAGTCCCAGGAAAAAGCCATCTAAGCAGCCAAAGACAGTGCAGTGTTCTTATTTGATATTTGCACCAAAGTGCTACAATCAGATATGGCAGTTATAACTTTCTGTGCAATAAACAGATCACAAAGGGAAAACTTGATACTTCATTCCTCAGACAAAATTTGTACTGAAATCAGTTTGAAATCACTGAGATTTCTGATCAAGTAATTTTTAAAAATGAGCCAGAGACAAGGTATGGATAAATTGTCGGTTAAATTGTCTTTGCTAATTTATGCTTTTTTTCTAAGAACCAGTATCTGGACTTTATTTTTCCTTATTTTTTCCTCCCTATTCTATGGTTTATTTTGACATGCTATCTAACAAATTCTACTGTCCAAAGAAGAATATAATTGGTCCATAAACTTTTGCAGGTTGTTATTGTACTCTATCATTGACTGTTCACAAATGTAATGAAAGGCTTTATAGCACCACAGCTACAGATAGATTTAAAAGGTTCTTGTTTTTATTTTCTGATTTACATTTTTATTTTCTAAATTACACTTCTTTAAGCTTTTAATTATTTTAGTTACAATGCATTTTTGTCTGAATTAATATTGAGAAATCATTTTTTTTTTAAATTCAGTGTAAGTTTGAAAGCAAGAAAATGTTATAGCCTTCTAGTTTCAGCTCATTCCTTTAACATTACTAATTTGAACCAAAAAGAGGAAAAATATATTACTTTTTATTATTTTACTCTGTAAAACATCCAAAAGCCCTTTAATGGACTTTTATCCTGTGTCTGTATGTGCTGAATAGAGACAACTTTTCTTTATAAAGGTTTTGTATAGTTTCAATGGAGGAATCAATACCTTTTTAGGTAAAGTACAATATTTTTTTTTATTCCTGTCCTCTAAAAGATAAGAAAACATGTTAATATTTTGTATTTTTAATGTCCATAGCAGATTTTCACACTTATAATGTGCTGTGAAACAAAATTTCAGGGACAGATGGTGGTCCTATGACAAGGTAATGTGCAACCTCTAATCAATATAGCACTTGAACTCTGAACTTCTTTCAATTCCAGTAGTAAATACAGTGGAAAGAAGATGTTTGGCTCAGAAGGAAAAGAAGCAAATGTTACCGTGCTCCCAGCAGGCTCTTTCTGACCTTTTGAAAACTATATTACAGCAAGGACTAGATGTAGCCTCATCCTCCCTGACTTGAAAAATGGAAGAAGACAGTTCAAGACACTATTGCCTCCAAGCAAGAAAAAACCTCAAACAAAGAAAAGATTTTCAGGACATCCCAGTACACAAACAGCATCTACCTCAATCTGATAACCCTTCATAATTCATCTGTGATAATTTTCTTATTAAATAATGACTTGGCTTCCTTGAGTGCCCATCCTGACTTCAAACAAACTTGTAACCTTCAATTGGTAAGCATATGAGAATCTTATTCTGTTGAAGTCTCCAAGCTCCAACAGGCTTCGAATTGAACACAAAATATCTTGTTAAAAGCACTATTAAACAGGAACATTAACCTAGAAGAATATCATAACAGGAAAAATTGGATTGGAATATTCTGTGTTGAGATAGGGAATTTCAGTGACTTAACAGCAATATTATTTACATGTTTCTGCATTTTATTGTCAAGAAAGAATAGCACAGCAGCATAATTCCATGTATTGCTTTACTTAAGTACATGGCAAAATGATTCAGTTCTGATTTTGTCATTCAAAACACATTTTAAAGTTGCATTTCCATTCTTCTGATTTTACAAAACTGTGAGATTTTCAATAATATTTTATTTCATAAATATATTTAATATTTTATTTCATAAATGCTGATCATCAGCTATCACATGATGCAATCAAGTTTGTCACTGATTTTGAGGGAAGTGTTATAACTTCATGCAAGTATTATAACCCCATGTTTCAACTCAGATTTAACATCAAACCACACCTTCTCTGACTATTTTGATTTTGGATTCTAGTATGAACTGTCTTTCACAAATGAATAAATTAATACATTAAATGAAAATGGATATTGCAAGAGCAATATTCATTTTAGAAAGATTTTTGCATAACCAATAATAATAATATAATATAATTATATAGACAAAAGTTACATATATAAACAGTGCCTATTACGAATGATTCTGCTCTGGATATAATTTAGAAGACAGGGTAATAGTGCTCCATTTCAGATTTTGTGCATAGAATAGCTTTCTGATATCCCTTACTGATTGTATTGAAGGTCTCAGAGGTACAGAAATCAAAAGATTTACTAGCAAGCTTAACACAACGCTCCAACACAGAACACTCCATCTAAAAGGCAGAGACAGCTATAACTGAGCTGTTGCAATTTCAGTTAATTCAGAAATGACAAGGCCTTTCAAGAACTGGCATTAGAAATTTAGTGAAAAAAACAAACAAAAACATCAAAAAAGAAGGACCACCAACACAAGTAAAGATGCAGTGCTGGCTGGGATAAAGCCCTTTCCTATGAAAATGTGATCTGAAGTCTTGTCTCTAACTGTAGATCCTAGCACATGACTCTTCATGAAGCAGGAATATCTCTTCTATGCTCTGAGCCTCTGTTTCTTCTTCCCTAATGAACACAGAGCTCTTGGGTTTGTTTCCATCATTTTGGTTGCAAGTACTTTCAGGCAAGAACTGTCAGAGCCTGTTTGGACTCTGATATTAATGCCATGCAAAGAACAACAAAATACATTTTGCTAGAACTGGAAAGAATACAGCTGCTACATCCCATCTACACCAGGGATAGATCTAAACGCATTTAGATCTTAGCTTTAGGACAGCTTTGAGCTAAGCACATATTTATGACATGGAGAGATGAAAAATATACTAGTGTCAAACTAATCACATGACAACCTTGTTAACTAACATTGCTGCTTTTGCTAGGAAAGACATGAAGAATAAAATTTACTGTAATGGTTAAAAAATGATTGGTGATTAAAAGAAGAACTATGTAAAAACTTTAATATGAACATAATTTTATTTCTCCATTATAAAAAAATAATAAGGTTATATCAATGTGATCTCCAACATTTAACTGCTAAATGAAACCAGCATGTAATTGAGGTTATTTATTTATTTATTTATTTAATACATATAGATAGAGAGAGAGAGAGAGAGAGAGAGAGAGAGAGAGATAGATAGACAGATAGATAGAAACAACAAATTATTTGAGATTCCAAGGGCTGAAGCCTAATGAGATAGTCTAGTGAACCCTAGGAAATTCTCCATTATACTATATTAAGAAAATATTCTATTTATCTGCTGTTTAAATCATGTTAGACAAACTGGTCAGGTTTGGACCAAGATTTTGTGAGATTTAATGGCTGCCCATCATTAAACAACTTTTAAATTATTTGTATTCATGAAAAAAAAAGGAAAAGAAAAATCTGGGGTTTAAGGCCCTTACAAATGTCTCAAAAAGGAAACACTGCTCAAAGTTCTCAGGTTTACCAGGAAGATCTGAAGCTTTAGCTCCACATTACTGAAAGTCTTGCTATTCCTCCATCTCCTTTTACCATCCTCTATCACCCAAGAATGAGGGGATGTAAGCATCAGTGAATCTGTCCTAAATCCAGATGTATCCTGGGGTGCACCAGGCACAGCCAGGCAAGGGAAGGGATTGTCCTGCTCTGCTCTGCATTCCTGTGGTCTAGAGCAATTGTGGCTTTGGGGGAATGATGCCTTAGGATTTTAGCTTTTCTATCTTTCAAATTCTGTACTGCTTTAGTGTACAACTAAAACTCTCCATAGAGCATTAGCTACTGTCTTCAGATTTTGGTCAGACAAAACAATTTCCCTAGGCCTGAAGTTCAAAGACACCTTACTGTCTCAGGCCCCAAAAGTATAAAAAGTGGTGAGTAAACTGGGGGTATATGACTTAATTACCTGAAGCTGTAATTGGAGGATAAACCCTGGCATGTAAAGGGAACAAACTTATATCAGTCTGAAAAACTCATGACCACCATCCATCTTGGAGGCTTCTGACTGCCCAAGGTGTACCTACTGAAGGCCTTCAATAAATAGCCACTTTTACTCTCCTAACCTTGTCTAGAACCTGCTCTAGGTAGCCACTCCAAGGCATCATGCATGGGCAGCTACACCTCAAGTCCTCTGTGCGGTTTTGGTGACCATAATACAAAATCAACACAAAGGTATTAGAAAGCATCCAAAGAAGGGATGCAAGGGTGGTGAGAGGCCTTGAGGGGAAGCTATATGAAGAGCAGCTGAGGTCACCTGGTCTGTGCAGCCTGGAGGACACTGAGGGGAAACCTCACGGCAGATACACCTTCCTTGGCAGGGAAAAAGGAGGGGCAGGCACTGATCTCTGCTCTCTACCTGTGCCAGGGCCCAAGGGAAGAGCATGAAGCTGTGTCATGGGAGTGTTAGGTTGAGTATTAGGAAAAGGTTTTTCACCCAGAGGATGGTTGGGTGTTGGAACAGGGAGGTGGTCATGGCACGGAGTCTGCCAGAATTCAAGAAGTTTTTGACAGGAGGACTGTTGGTCCTATGTAGGGCCAGGAGTGGGGTCCCTCCCAACCCAGGATATTTTATGATTCTATGGAATAAGTTTTGCTATAATTTATTTTTTATGAGAGCTTGTGGAAAAGGAAACCTATTAACTGGCACCTCATTTTTCTCTACTGGGAATCTTTCTACTGTCTATAAGGTATAGGCAATGAATGAGGGAGTTTGTAAGCCTGAGTAGCTCTATCTCTTTGCACAAGTTTCCTTCCTCAGCAGAAGATGGAAGATGTTTCAAGTGATCAGGTAACATAGCAAAAAACTTTTGCCTTCTTTTATGTGTCCACTGTTATAGCTCCTACATGAATTCATAATTTTTTAAGGGAAGACACTAGATCCTAAAACTGATATTTCAAGATAGTTCAATATAATATGTAACACTTTCAATAGTCCACATATTGCACAGATGTTTATAGCTTACTGCACAGATAATAAATATGTGTCAACCTGTATTATTTCCAAATGGAATTTAAATAATGGTAAAGACTGGTACTTCAATACCTTAAAAATACTATTTGCACTTTAATATTCAAGACAGAAAAACTACGCAAGAAATCATTAATTGCTATTTCATTCCAACGCTCTCATTCTAAATATATAAGGGTTATTACACTCAATGCAAACCTGCAGCTTTGTAAATGCTATCAAAACTACTACA
Organism: Turdus rufiventris; assembly: GCA_013186435.1. Taxonomy (NCBI): domain Eukaryota; kingdom Metazoa; phylum Chordata; class Aves; order Passeriformes; family Turdidae; genus Turdus; species Turdus rufiventris. The sequence goes on from PYHW01009486.1 coordinate 14,117,842, forward strand.
ATTTGCTTAATTCACAAAATTATTTTTTAGCTTACCCAAATCTGCAGCTTAATTCTTTTTTCATTTTTGAAAACCGTTTTTACTTTGAAATCGATCCCAACCGTGCTTACAAATGCAGATGTAAAGGAATCATCAGCATATCGGAACAAAAACGAGGTTTTCCCAACACTGCTGTTGCCGATAATGAGCAGTTTGAACATGTAATCAAAGTTCTGGTCAGATGTATCTTTCTGGCCATATCTGGAATCTTGAACGGATGCCATCTGTAATTAAAAATAAAAAAGAAATATCTTTTATCATAAAAAATGGAAACATTTAGAATTTACTGGAGTTTTCTGTATCAGGTATCAATGAAGCTCAAGAAGGATATCTTCTTGAAAGATTAGTCGTGTATGCTTCAATGTGAACTTCATGAAATTCACAGAGATCTAATTTTTTTTGTGATTCTTGTATCTAGTAGTAGTTCTGGTAGCAATAGAGGATGTAAAAATGACTGGTGACTGGTACCAAAAGAAAAAGAATAATAATTCTAAAAATCCAGGATATCTCTAAAAACACTTGCTTTCAGAAAATGTGGTGAATAGATGGTGAAAATGCGATGACACTTCATTAGTATAAGAAATAAGAGATCAGTGCTCCCTTTTGACATCATACTTGTATTTCCAAATAGAAACTGAGTAAGTTTTACATCTATTAAAATTCTTGAACCATTTATTTTACTGTAAATATGTTGCTATCTTTTCCTATGCCTATAAGCTTACTAAAAGCATTTTTCCTTTATCAGCTTTTAGTTCTCATACCATTAAATAGTGAGTATATACACCTCTGAAATAAAGTCTTGATTTTTTCCCAATACTAGTATATTCTGTAGTTTTTTGAATTTGCAATATTAATGCAACATCATCATCACAAGTGGCAGTTCAAGTAATAGAATATTAAGGTTTGGAAGGGTTGTTAAACATCATCTAGTCCCAATCTTGCTGCAGGGACACCTCCCACTAGACTAGTTTGCTCAAGGCCTTATCTAACTTGGCTTTGAACACCACTGGGGCTAGGACATCCACAACCTCTCTGGGCAACCTGCACCAGTGTATAACCAACCACATAGTAAATATTTTGTTCCTAATATCTAATCTAAATCTCCCGCTTTCAGTATGTACCCCTTCCCGCTTGTCCTGTCACTCCAGTTCCTGACAGAGAATCCCTCTCCAGATTCCCTGTAAACTCCTTCAGAGACTGGAAGGTGTCTATGAGGTCCCCACACAACTTTCTCTTCTCCAGGCCGAACAGCCCCACGTTGCTCAGCCTACCCTCGTAGGGGAGATGCTCCAGTGCTCCTATCAAGCTCCTGGCCCTCCTCTGGACTTGCTCTAACAAC
>PYHW01009486.1:14119599-14137505 GCA_013186435.1 Turdus rufiventris
AAAAGAAAAAAAAAAAGAAAAAAAAAAGCAAAAATAAAGAATTTAGAGTGTTTCAGATGAGTTTTTAAGAAAAATTATCAAGTATTTTGAGAGTCTGTGGAATTTTTTTGAATATGATTATTCTAAGAACAACACTTTTCCATGCTGATTTGAGACAGACAGACACCATAACCTAATGTAAACGCTTACAGAAAAGCAGCTCATGTAAAAGCTTTCTAATTTAGGCATCTCAGAATGCATTTGGACAATCAGAAAGGACAACTGGAACCAGGGTGACAGCTGTGCACTAACCCACACTCTCACCAAAATTTTAGTTACTGTATAATTATTTTAGATAAGTCTGCTATCTCATAGCATTAAAAACATTAGCTTCTCTGGGCTACTACAGAGACTTATAGGAGTGGGGACAAAAAGCTCTGTAGAAGACATTGAAAGCAGCAAGTTTTTAATAGAAAATTCAGTGTCAGATTTATATTTCATAAATTACACAGGAAAGAATGTTTGATTTCAGAATTTGATTTCAGTATTACCTCCTTCATTAAAGGTAGTGTTGGGTACCTACACACTACTAACCTGAGGGTTTGCATTGGCCTTAATATTTACTCACTTCTTCCGCAGGTACGCAACAAAAAAACTTTTGAATAAAAACCTGAATATTGTCAAGCATACACATTTCTATTCTTTCAGCTTTATTATTTCTACAGAAAACACAAATTTCCATTACTGTCCCGTATTGTATAACTATTTGGGGATATTTTGCTTAGAACACAGGGAAAACGAAATCAAATATTGATTAAATGAGTCTACTCGCAAGTCACTATAAAGCAGTTTAACACAGGGCAGGCTGATGCTGCATGGAGTTTGCAACAAGAGGTCAACGAAGTCTATCAGAACAAAGACTGCAGTGGCTATGGGTGCTAGATGTGTGACCACCGTGTGTTGCTACTGCAGCCTGTTTGACAGCCCTTCTGGCTCCCCTCTGTTGTGCTGCAGTTGAAAGCAGAAGTTACTCCTGATAGCAAGGAGGAACATTATATTCTTTCCTGATTTTATCTCCTAGGAAGCCTTTCACATAGCTTCTTCAACCAGCTTAAGATTTACAAAAAAAGGTTTAAGCTTTCATCCATTTGCTGCCCTGAGTCCTATGAAGCTTCCAACTCATCCCCATATACTTTCATGCCTAACACTTCAGAAACAGCATGATCCAGTGAGCAGAGAAATCAGGAGACCTGGATTCTAATAATAGTCCTGCTAGACCACGTACATTGTGTAGCCTTCCTGAGTAATAATGTGTTTCCTGTGGGTAGTTTTAAATGAGGACTTTACCCACAGAAATTTCAGTGCTCTTCTAAATTAGTGAGGTTATATGCATTACTCATGCAGCAGTTTCCTTAATATTTCTGGGGAAAAAAAAATTAAAAACACAACACCTTCACTGTGCCATAAACTTATTTTTTTACTTGCAGTATCATAGGCAGAATTACAGACATGTTGAACACAGACCTGAAACTATTGTTATTTCAGGGACAGGAGTATGTCTACAGGACGCAAAAAGCATAGGAAAGGCATGAGAAAAGACTGATTTCTCCATGAGGATTAGTGAAGTAGTAATTTAAACTCTTTGGACAGACTAACTTTAGCCTAGTGAGCCAGTCTCCCTAGACTACCTATAGTGATCCTTTCTCCCGTTAAAACCCAAATGAGCCTGCACTAGTTTAAAGAAACATCAAACATCATCCATGCAGATGCTCAGACTTTGGCATTACTTCCCAAATTCACTCCTTCTGTAGTAAGCAAAAAGACAAATTCTTCTAAGCACAATCCACATTATGCTCACAACATAAATGGTACCATAAAGGAATATCTGTATTTCTGCTGACTGTAAAGGAAATAGAGATGCTTGGCTCTCTGGAACTTTTTGAATAAGCCTGTAGTGCTTCTCTTTCTTAAATATAACTGGCTGACTTAAAAATTAAGTATGGAATGCACTGTCATCCACTTCCCAAGGTAATAATACGTCAGTTCACCCCTGACCCTACTTGTCTCTACTATTGGAGGCATTTGTAAAATATGAAGAATATTGTGATGATGCTACGTACCTCCTTTGGAAATTATGCTGGAAGCAATCACTAGGAATGCTATGCTCCCACCTGTAATTAAACACTACATACATGGATGAGAACCAAATAAACCTCACTAATGCTATGATACTCTGTTTCCAATAAAGTAATATGCATACCTGTATTTTGACAAAGTTCTTTTCTCAAAGGTTAAATGGATATATTACAGGACTACCACTTTCAACAAAACACTCTGAGTTTTCAGTACAATGTCACCATTATTTAGTAAAATTGAAGAGAAAATGCACAGGGTTATTTTCATTTGCACCAAAAGCAGACTCAAGCCATTTTCTAGAGGACTTAGAACAGACTTAGTCCACTGAGCATTCTAAGCTCAAGAAAATGAACAGAAGACCTATAGACAGGAGACCTCACATGCTTGCTTCTTATCAAAGCCAGGAGGAGTTATGCTGCCAGCTTGAATATGGTGCAAGGACAAATAAAGGATAGCTCTGTATGCTTCCCTGCTTACAGCACATCTTTAACTCCTTAAACATGGATTATTTAAGAACATTGGCAAGTTTAATCATTTAGCAGAGTTTTCTGTTCAGACACAGGTGCTTTTCAAGTCTCATGCTTAGCTGTTTCCTTGATTCCAAAACAAGAGGTGAAAATAGAGCAGAGTTGAGAACAAATATCAGAAAAACTGTGTTTACCTGCCACCTTCATGACCATATCAAAACATTTGGCTATGTGCCTCTTTATGCCTTGGCAGGCTTCATTCTTTGACAGAATCAATTTGAACAGCTTTCTTACTTCAGCAGGGTTGCTGTGACCTCCCTGGCCTGCACACAACTTCAATTTGCACTTACATATGCACTCCTTTCTGCATGCTTAGTGTAGTATGATTTGCCCCTGGAAAACATGGTGCAAAGGGCAAGAAAACCTGACATCGAAAACACTGAGATTTGTTCCTTCACACCTTTAGCCAATGCATTGCTTGCTTTTAAAAACTCTAATAACAGTCATGTCTTAAAGGAAAAGATGAACAGTAAGTCCAGAGAAAATGTCTTGCTTCTATGAACAGTGAGGATAGATAGAGACTGATTAACGAACTTCAAGTTGTTTCAAAGTGCAACACTCTGTGTAGAGTTGTTACAGCCTGGTCCTGAAAGTGGGGTAACTGAAGTTCTTTTTAAATAGATCACTTTGATCAGATTAGAGTGAAACAGCACTGACCAACCAGTGTTTATATGTACATAGTTGCAGTCAAAAGATAAATGGTTCTTTCCTATATACAGGGTAGAAATATATACACTTCTATTTCTTTCTATACAGCAGCTGACTTTAATTGATATTTTAGTAAAAAGAGAGTTTCCTGCATATACAGCCTTTTGCAAGGTGATCTTTCTATCTTTTGTAAAATGTAACTCATCGAACATAATCAATGGATATTGAAACAAATGGAATACAGTGGGAAAATTCAATGAATGTAACTTACCAAATTGTATGTAGGATGTGCAAGTGAATGACACTCACTGCACATAGTTGTCTTCCATATGTAGATCAACTTACATCATCAGAGTAGTTAAAATGCATAAGAACACTGTGAAAAATAACCTAGTCATGAAGAAAAAATTAATTTTGAGGTGAAATATCAGACTACTCTAGGGACTGGATTTTAATCTTAACTCTTTCAGAGACATCCAATGAGCTGTTTTCTTCTTTTCTACATCTTGAGGAAGCTGCTTAGTCTATTGTATTTTTGGTGGGATCTCAACAAATACATTGATATCCACAGATGCAGATCACAGCAAATTCTCACAAATCTTTATCATTTAATTTTTAACCAATTAATAAGAATTAAGGGTTCATTAGACAATGCACTGGCCACTTATTTGGAATTTACTGATTGCCAGTCATCTGCAGAGCACAGCTTGTAAAATAATGTACTTGGCAGCATCAGGAAAAGCTTATTTGCTTCAAGGTATTATGAGGTCAGAATCATGTACATGTGTAAATTAGAAATATGGTTAGAAATGCACAAGTTTTTTTTAAACAGAACACTGAAAGGTGAAGTTGGAGAATATCAAGAAGATACTGAGATGTTATGTCTAAAACACTTCATAGAAGCTCTGGTTGCTCGGTATCAGCAAAACTAGCATGAATATGGTAACACTGCCAGGAGCTGCTCAGGACACTAATTCTAGTATAAAACACTTATGGCAAAGCTCTAATATCTGGATTCTTGTGGTGAGCTAGCGAATTATCCTTTATTTCTCTTTCTTTAACCTAAATTTACTTTGTCTATGAAAAGGGTAGCTTTAGGAAGCATATTTCTAATTCCTACTCTAGGTAGCATGTAAAAAAACCCCTTCTTCAAATAGTGGTGAAACCAGAGATGCAATCCTAAGTGGGTTAGTATAATACAAGATGTTAGGAGACCACCAAAATAGAGTAGCTATGAAAAGAAAAAATAAAAGCTCTGTCAGCCTAGGTACTCAAGAATAAATAAATTTATATTTACCAGGGAATATGAAAGAATGAAAATGAGATGGCTAAAGCCTTCTTCTGACATTTACTCTATTTGGTGCAGCACTCAAGAGTCATGAGACTGGGAAAGTTTTGTTTGCCAGAGAAGCTGAATCAGGATAAGAGACTAAGTGAAAGACTAATGCCGCTGTTTAAGCCACTGGTGAGACAGTATTAGTGATAATTCTGACCAAGTTATGAAAGCCAAATTCAAAGAGGAAAACGAGAAAGGTTAACAGGAAGATTAGAAGAAAGAAGAGCTTATCTTATGGCATAAATAAAAACAAAACCAAACCAAACAAAAACACTGTAAACAAAACATGAGCTTGTTGCTCTGGATAATAATCTGGTCATGATGCAATGAGAACTATTTAGACTCATGTACACTGGAGCAGATACTAGCTGTTATCAGTAGTATAAACTAGCCCCTGAGTACCTCTAAGTTGGAAGTTAGTAAGTATCTAATCAGCAAGGGAACAAGCTAGCAGGGCACAATTCCAAAAAGGGGGAGTGACAGAAGGAGGAGTACAGACTAGATGTAGCCAGATCAGTTAAAAGATGCATGTAAATTTCTCTGTGGACTTACTGTCTTGGCAGACTCTTGTACTCCAGTGCTTCTACTATGAACTAACACTGACATATTTAATAATTTTGCTAAGTGATAGTAGCTGAATTATCATGCAAACTCCTCTATCTAATAGCTTTGATTGGCCTCTTTCATCATAATTTTATAATAACTTCTTAAATATCTGTAAGCAGCATTTTGGCTTGCTATTGCTGTTCTCTGTTGTGTTTGGATGTGTCAGCTGTAAACATGCCTTGTCTAGACATACCTATTGCCAGTGACAACAGGATATGAAAAATTAAGGAAAATTTTTTTCAATTCTTTCCTTGGCAGAGGAGATAATTTACAAATTATCTCCCACTTCCTAATTTTTTCTCCCCTCAGCCACCTTTGAAAGGATCTGATGTCCTGGCAAATGCAAGAGGGTGTCTCTAGAGATCCAGCGTTTTCTACAATCTGCCACCATTAAAGTCCATATGCTCTAATAAACACTAAAAACAGGTTATCCAAACTACAATCCTTTTTGTATTTTGGCAAAGTGTAGGTATGTGAAAGGTCTGCGTGCTACAATCAGACAAGAAATGGAACTAGAAGTAAGTGAACTGGTGCATGAATCTCTGAAAATTTCCCACTGAACCTCCACTTTTGAAAGTATCATGAAATCCTTAGGGACATTACTGAGAAAGATACATAGATATCTCAAGTAATTCAGACAAACTCTAAAAAGAATATGCAAAAACCATAAGGAATTCAATGTTTCACAGAAGAGAAAGTTCATTGCTTTTAAATTAAAAACTCCTCCATGGCTAAAAGTATTCCCAAGACATATCTGTTCTTTGACAGCATGGCTAAAGAAATTAAAAATAGTCACAAACTGTGATCCAGATGCAGCAGATGACAGCAGCACACTTTTTCACTAGACAAGACTACTCCGGTAATCGTTGGCCCTTTCTGTCTTCAGAAAAATGACATGAACTTGAGATTGAAACAAAGTACTCACAAATATAGAAAGATGGCGACAGTGCTCAGGCCCTTTTCTCATCCTGCTAAACAATTTTAACATTTTAGTTTTCTTTTAAATTATTGCTTGATGGAAATGTAAAAAAATATGCTTACACTCTCCTCTGAGTTGTTTTGGTGTGATCAAAAGACATACATTTGATCACTCTTGCTCTACAATTCAGAGATTGTAGTTCTTTAACAGACTGTTGCAAATTGCTGTGCACAACACATTTGTTTCATGCAATGGAAAATCCCATAAGCTGAAAAAAGTAAATCTAGCAATTAGTTCAGCCAATCCAAACCCTGTTTGAACAAGGTTCAACCGTATAAGCCTAATGTTGGAGGAAAAGAATTCTGCAGAAGAGCCCACAACAAAAAATTGTTTTACTGGAATCAGTAATAGGAATAATACATGGGTATGCTGGGAATAATATAAGTAGAATTAAAAAAAAGCAAAAGCTACAGAAACTACAACTGAAAATCAAGCTCTGTGTGTCAAACTGCATTTTCACATTTTGGAAAAATCCAGATGTGTATGATTATAATTTTGAACGTGATGTACTTAAAAATAGACACTCTTTGACCATGTCAGCAGTTCTGAAAAAATGGAATTTATTGGGGGGTTTATAGCTTTCTGCTGTCTCTCTTCATTCTGAAGATGCACTTCTGCTGACTCTTACTTAATTATGTTCAACAATAATTCCAGTTCTGACAATCCCAAAAAAGCCCCAAGAAGATCTTCTCAGACTGATGTGTAAAATTTTCGGTTTTTTTTAAATATCTGAACTCTCCTTTCTTTAGATTCTGTTTTGATGTTGTACTACCAATTTGTTTCCACAACTATTTAAAAACTTTGGAGAATTCAACAACCTGTCAAATGTCAAATACAGTAGAGACCGATCTACAATTGGCACCCTTTACTAACAAAATTACCTTTAATGAAAAGTTCTCCAAAGCCAATACATACTAAGTTTGTCTTCAGTAGATCAATAAACTTGTGTATAAATGGAAAATCCCATATAAACACTTCTGACACATACATGTAGCAGGCAAAAGGTTGCAGATCTACCCCTAGCCTGAAATTTTATTATATGAGTAGATGTCCAGCATGAAAAACATTAGCTAACAGGGCCGCAGCTCATTACTTAAATGACGACAAACTGCAAAAGTGCTCTTTGTACTTGATCATAAAATGATGGTTACCAATCCACTTCTCTACTGAAAAACAGTCATATATTCAAATGTATAGTATGGGGGCTCCAGAGCTCCTGTGTGGGATTACAAAACAGGCCACAATTAATTAAATACAGTTCACCACCAAAAAAATGTTTTGAGATTAACAACCCAGAAACTGCTAAAAACTCTGCATAATGTAACTTGTATCTGTCTAGCTGATGCAGCGCTAAGGGGTATTACATCTTTCCACGTATAAAAACTGCGGAAAACAGGCCCCTCTTTGCTAGCCCCCGCTGTAGCCACGAGCCCCTCTCCCCGGTGTAGAGGACAACTGCTCCATGGCTGCACAGGTGGAGGCACAGTGCCAGCTTCCTGCGCACCTCGGCCGGACCTCGCTCCAGCCCAAACCCAGCCCCTGACCGCCAGGAGAGCTCGAGGGGCACAGTCGGAACAACGCGGCTCGCTGCCCCCGAGAGTGACTCCAAACCCACCCGCTGCTCCTCCAGAGGCCCTCCCTGCCGGGGACGCGAGCCCTCGCACACGCCAGGCGTGTCCTCGCCCTCCGCCCGCAGCAGCAGAGCCGGCCCGGCGGCCCGGGCGGAGGGGCTCCTGCCCCGTCCCGGCTCTCGGCTGCGCCGCACCCCTCGCTCGGCTCCGGCCCGGGCACCGACCTGCACTGGCGCTTCGTGCCTCATCGCTGGGCGCGGCCCCGCCGCCCGCCCGCTGCCGCTCGCTCCCGCACGGCGACAACCGCCGCCGCCGCTCGGGCTCTGCCGGCAAACCCGCGCCGAGATCAGCACCGGAGCTGTCCCCGCTCCGCCCCCGGCCCACCCCGCCCTCGCTCCCGTGCGCTCCCGGGAGTCGTAGTCCCGCTGCCCGGGTGTCCCGCTCTCCGCCCCGGGGGAAGGGACTACAGCTCCCGGCGTGCTCGGCGCCAGGCCGCGGGCGGGCGGGGTCGGAGCGGGCAGCGCGGCGGGCGCGGAGCTTCGCGATCCCGTCTCCGGGCCGCAGAGGGCGGCGAGGCTGGGAGTGGGGGCGCTGTTGTGAGGCGGGGGCGGGGGGCGCGGGGCGCAGTGCTGAGGCGGAAAGCAGAGACAGAGCGGGCGGAGCAGGCACCGCCGGCTCGACGGATGTGCTGCCCTCCCGGCCCGTCCGCAGCCAGGAGGAGCAGCGCCGGCCGGCGGAGCGCGGGCGGCGCTCGGGGGAGTGCGGGTTCCGCTCGGTGAAGCGGAGCGAGCGCTCCCGGGCCGGGCGCGGCCCTGCACAGCGCCCTCTGCGGGCAGGGGGAAGGTGCGCCGGTAGGCTCCGCGCCGCGGGGCCGCTCCTGCCCCGTTATCCCGCTGACATCTTTTTATCCCACTCCCGCCCCGTTATCCCGCTGACATCTTTTTATCCCGCTCCTGCCCCGTTATCCCGCTGACATCTTTTTATCCCGCTCCCGCATGCGGACTGGTCCCGTTCTCACGGCCGTACCCCGTGGCCGAGCGCCCTTCACATTGAGGAGTGCTGGTCAGTGTCTGCTGTGCACAGTGACAGCCCTGGGCTGTCTCCTCTCGCATCCCGCTGTCCTGCTTGCTCCAGCCTCCCTTGGGCCTTGCCCGACCGCTGACCAGCAGGGTCGGGCAGCTCCGTGTGGTGCCATGGCCATAGCCCGCCTGGACATGGGGGCATCGCTTCTGGATGGTGGCTTTTGTCCGTCCTGATGTCATTATGAGTAGTGCTTCATCATCCAAGAAGACGTTTTAAATATCTGTCTCAGTAATTTTTGTAGAGTCCATATTTACCTTGGGCCAAAATGGACGGGTCCATAGAGGGTATAAAAATGCATAAAGTGTGTTGGAGCTAGATTTAAGATTCACTAAGTTCTGCTCTAACGAAAGGATGAAGATGAGCTATGGGTGATTCTGGGGATGTCTGCCCAAGGTTTGACACATCCCAGGCAGAGGAAAAGGCAGGAGAAGGCAGAGTGTAAACACCAATTTGCCCTGTTGGTTATCCACTTTACATGTGTGATAAACATTGCATGAAGTGAAGCACCCATAGGATCTGGTACACAAACAAATTGTGTCATAGAGACATGAATATGGATTAAAGCGTATGCCAGAAGAAATTTCGTTCTAGCTTTGCAATTTTTAAATTTCACTTGCAGCTATTTATACCTACCCCACTATATTACAAAGATAGGAAGTAAGTATTTTTCAAAGACATTGTGCATTTTTTGGAGTTCACCCTTCTTTCCTGCTTGATACACAGAACATTGCTCTTTCTACCATTGTAGGTATCTTGATTTTGCTCAGCATTTTAGACCCACTTGCATGGGTGCTAAGAGTCACTTTTGGGTTTTCTTAATGTCTGCAATTGATTCTTACTACTTTAGGTGAATACCTACCAAAAATCATGAGTGACAACCCATTTCCCTCTGAAAACAGGGCTTATTATCAATTGCAGTTAGGGAAAAAACAGAGAGCTTTTTTCTCCTTTGAAAGCTTTGTTTCATGAGGTTTTGGTTTTAGAAAGTATTATAAATATATCACATAATCCTGAATATATATTAAACTATAGTCTTCCATAAAATGGACATGTCACTTTAAATCCTAGTTGAATAGATGTTTGAAACAGTAGATTCAAGTATTCAGAGAAGTTTTTGGTTATGGAATTTAGAAAATAGATACTATGGATTTACTATGATATTAAAGTTTTAAAGTAGATTTACTGCAGATAAATTAGAAATTTAAGACTAAGATGATGTCAGGTTCCCAAATTTATCCCAAGACAAAGCTTTCAATTATATTTGCATTTATCTTAGCATTGAAGTCTTGAAGCAGTCTCTCACCTAAAATACAAGCAACTGTTAATAGACTGTAAAGCTGTGTTGCTTCTACATTATCACAAGTCCTTTTGTAAAGCAAGGGGTTTCTTTTCTACTAGTGCAAATGTTAAGTAAACAGATATATGCATAAACAATACTTTTCTTTTTCTTTCTTTAATCTTCAAATGCATAAAAATACACAAATAAGACTGATTTTGTAGAATCATAGAGTGGTTTGTATTGGAAGGGGTCATCTGGTTCTAACTCGCCTGCTTTGAGCAGGGACTCCACCCACCAGACCAGGTTGCTCAGAGCTCCATCCAGCCTGGCCTTGTCATTTTGCATTGTGTCTTGGTTGAAGAGATGATGCTGGAATAATATTTTATTACTCCATTTTTGTCTCTTTGTTGTCTGGCAGAAACTTACCCTTTTCCTTCTGTCTACTTCAGAGGCTTTTGAAGACTGAATCAGAGAAAAATGGACCAGAATAAAATAGTATAGGGCTAGACACAAGCAAGCTTTTGTACCTCAAGCACAGTAGTCCAGTGGCTTCCTGCAGTGATACTGCTGAATACTCTTGTCCACAGAGCACTGTGGGTCAACAGTTTCTGTTGATTAGTAATCACTGGGTCACAATACATTAATATTTTTGAAGCATGGTGTACTTGAAGTTCCCTTTTAAACATGATTTCTATGAACTAGGTATTTTCACCAGGTGTTAATATACAGAAGATCCAGTTTAGTAAAATACCTTATTCTTTAAAGCAGGTATAGTAGAAACAACACAGTAGTCATGAATATCAATTCAGATTTTCAGGTGTATTGATTATACTACCTCCTTTTCATTTGTTTTTCCTGTACTCACAGGAATTATATTTTTCCCCCATACCAAACAGGATTCACAGAACAAGTTGGTTATTATTTCTTAATTGAGACTAAAGAGAAGCATTAGTTTTCCTTAGGTTGTGGAAAAAAGTCATTTAAATAACATAAACTAACTCAGAATGATGCTGCATATAAGATAGTTCATGCAGTCAATCTGTCTTATGCAGATGTAGAACAGTGTGATTTTAGGACACCTTTTAATCTTTGTAACACAATTTGTTTCTTTCCCAAAACACTTTTCTACAGCACATGTAAGATAAACAATAACATTCAGAGCTGCATGTGAAATGTGAGAAAACTTGTAATAATAAAAACACCAGGAGCAGTTGGGTTGTAACCAAGTGAGTTATTTTGAATGCATGAACTCTAAAATGATGGAGACATTCAAAAAGCTGTTTCTCAATTTTGCACTAGAGGTCTACACAAGTAAAGATAACACAGATGCAGTGTAACATCACAAATCCCACACATGGTGCATGTATTGGGAGCAAATACTCTCTGGACTTTCAAAACTTTCAAAGTGTAACCCATGCTGTAATATTAGCAAGTAAGATTCAGAAGTAGAAGAAATTTGAGTTAATATGGAGAATAATAAGGCAAAGGCAGTTGACTAATTATCATAGCTCATTTCTTATAGTTCTTGGGTCAACATACAAATCCTTTCAATTTTTGATTTAAGAAAATAAACGTTCTTATTAGGTACATAATTCTAGTCATTATGAAAGATCAGTACCCCTTGACAGTGTTTTATATCATGTTCTCTTCCATAAGGTCAAATAGCTTTCTTTTTTTCCCACTGAGTTTTTAGAAAAGAATATTTCTTTTACTCCAGCATGCCATTGACTTATCCTGGGATTAAACTTTGGATGCAGAGAACAGAAAAAAAGGGAGTCACAAGTATCTAACAAAGCAATAAAGGTCATCCACCCTCACCCAGTCTGTCATGTTTTCGAATCTGTTTTATGATTGTAAATTGTAAATGTTGAGGTTTGCCTTCTTTAGATATTTCTTTAAAAAAGAAAAAATAAAAGTATGAGATCTTTTGACTAGGTAAACAAGAAATGTAGAATGAAAGAAAATGATGATTAGAGATCTCAGGAATGTTTCTTTCCAGTTTTAAACATTATTTCATCAAGAAGGCAGGCATAAATTAATAAAATACAGGTATGAAATTAAGCTAGAAATTGATAGTGGATTTGGCACTGAGACAAGATCTGTCTCAAGCACAGATATCCAATATGTGGTCATTGAAAAAAAAATCTGTGGGGAGTTCTTGTCAGGCTAGAAGACAGACAAAGTACATAGAATCTTGTCATGGGGTAAACCATGTGGTATTTGCAACAGATGAAAATTCTTCGCTGCTGTATAGATACTTGGGTTTGTGACCTTGGCAGATTCTGCAAATCCTTAAAATCCCAACAGACCAGGCTCACACGTCAGGCAGCATGACAGCACACTGCTGATGCATGAACTGGAGATACCACAGCAGGGAACGTGAAAGCAGTTGCTAAAAGAACAAGTCTGATGCTCATCACATGAGACTTGACAGGCCTGCATTACAATGAAAGGCAAGCAAACAGTTCTGTCAGGGATGGTTTTTTTCCCTTCTGATTCTCAGAACAGAAGATACAGTAATTTCACGACCATAAGGCGCACCGGACTATTAGGTGCACCCCCTGGGAGCTGCACATTTCGTGACTTTGTAGATCATATAAGGCGCACTGGACTATAGGGTGCAATTTTTTTTTTTTTTTCAGCAAGGATCTGCCCCCAGCTCCCCCCGCGCAGTTGCTGATCGAGGCCCCACCTCAATCCAGCAGCCATGGACCCCCAGGCCCACCTGTACCCGGTGGGGCCGGGGCATTCCCACCGCCACTCCATGCCACCTCCACGGGGTCAGGGCATGCCTGCTGGGGCGCCAGCCCGCCTGCACGGGGCTGGGGCATGCCTACCACTGCTCTGCCCTGCCTCTACCAGGCTGGGGTGTGCCTGCCGGCGCTCCACCCCACCTCCACGGGGCCGGGGCGTGCCCGCTGCACTCCAGCCCACCTCCACTTGGCAGCTGTGGCCCTGCCAGCTCCCTCCGCAACTCGCAGCTCTCACTTCCGGGTTTGCAAATTTCCAAACTTTGTCCATCATACAAGATGCACCGGACTATAAGGCACACTTCCGGGTTCGGGGGAAAATTTTAGTCAAAAGGGTGCGCCTTATAGTCGGGAAATTACTGTACTGTTGGTCTATTCATTGTTAAACTTTGCAACCACTAGAATTATAGCATAGAACTGAAATGCATCTTTTCATCTTGTGGATAAAGGACTGTTTTGCTGTTGATGAAGAGCATTGAGTTAATCTGTCTTTGCACTGTTGTTGCCATGGCTACTGGGTCATAGCACTACATACACCATCACATTTCATGCATCCTCATAGTCTATATGCAATGGTTTCACTGCTGTGTAGGAAAGGGAGAACTTGTGGTTTTCACCTTCTATTGCACAGCACTATGGCCTTGTCTGCAGTAAGGTCACTCAGGTGTGTGGAGATCAAAGAGGCATTTTGCACTCCTGCCTTTGAAAGCATCTCCCTATGCTGTTGTCCTGGGGCTGAAGAACAGAAACATCTAACTCTTGACTCACCACCACCTAATGTGAGCACTCACACCATCTGCATATCCAGTGACCTGTCCAGGCAAGGGAGAAAATGCCACCTGGAGCTGAAGATGGCAGTAACATGTATTCTGGCACAGATTTTGGTACCAATTCTAACTTCAAAAGTCTTAAAAATATCTGCTCAGCTGTTTCATGAGCAAGGGACTTAACACTTGGAGTCTGCAAACCATTCAAGAGGAGTTCAAAGTGATGTGTATTCATCAGAATGGGTAGATAGTGCTTAAATATTGTAGAAATTATGAAACTAAAATCCATGCTTGAAATTGTGCATATATATACTGTAGAGATATTTTCTAGCAATGCATGCATAATCAAATTTAAAAATGCATTTAGATTACATGCCATTTGTATTTCTTATGTAATGCTTTTGCAACAGGACTTCTATTCATGGTGAAATGTCATCAGCATAAACTTTCTGTATGTCAGCAGAAAGGTTCTTGTACTGCACGTGCATTTCTGTACCATCGTTCACAAGATCTGGCCTAGACAAGAGGAAACTCTGACAGCCGAAAAGAGCAGACATCGATTGCTATAAAGCACAGAAATTCTTAAACATGGCAAACAAAATAGTTTTGTCAGGGCTGTGATATGCCACATCACCAATATGAATGGTCACTGGATGGCACTGATGGCTCAGTGCTGACAACAGCTCAGGTCAATCAGATAACCTAGAGAGGGGGGTTCTGGGACTACTGCTCCAGTAGGAATTTTCACACAGTTTGTCCTGTCAAATAATTTCTGCACTGTGGAAAACACGGGGTTTTTAAAACAGCATTATGGAAAATGCTGTGTAATAAATTAATATGTTTAAGGTTTTGCAGAATGGTCAGGGGAAGTAGCAGCCATACGTAATGGAGCTTATGCTCTCAAGCCTAGCAATCTGATATTTTTCTACTCTTGATGAGAGTTTGATTGGTTAAAGAAAGAATCTGACTAGTTTTATCAGCTATTCACACAGTCAATGAGATGTGTGGATTCATTGTGTTGTGTTCATTCATTTTGCATCTGACTTGTCTGTCTTCCCTCAGCATGATGTTAGCATAAAGATCCCAATAATTAATGGAAATTACAGGAATAGCTACAGTTCATGAATTCTTCTACAGTACACTAGGTTTCATTTTGAAAGTTTCTGTTATAGTAACTATAGACTTAAGTAAAAAGGTGAAAAGAAGAAACAGTTGAAAGAACCACATATAGACAGCTTGTATATTTTTCAGCCAGAAATATAAAAATGAATGAGGAAACAAATATATTCACATATAGATCTAATATAATTTAATTTTTCTTGCTTTTTCTTCTCTGAAAAGCATTTCAAGACAGAAACACTGGTGCTGTTAATGATATCATGGTGATTTTATCAAGTACTTCCCATGAATACTCTGCAGCTGTGTTAGAAGAGGCTGTTGTGGCAGGAAACAACCTAATAGCTATATTTGGGCCCCTTAGCTATGCATGACTCAGGAAGAAAAAGAATCATTGCTTGATTTTCTATTCTGCATAGGTACTTAAAGTACCGATCATCAGACCTACTCAGACATCAGTCCTATTTCATCAGGGATATTACGAATAAGCCTCTGGAGGTCAAATGTGAGGATGTAATTCTGTGAGATGCTGATCCCCTACAGATCTCATTAACTTTCAGTTAGAGGTATTCACCTTCTCTCAGATCTGAAAACTTAAGCTGAAAATCAAAATCAAGGAAGAAGTTCCAACTCAGTCTTTAATATCAGATAACTTCGTAATCATTTGGAGTCTTTAAAAGCAGGTAGTAATTTGTTCACCAGAGTAGAGATGTTGAGTGGTTGGCAGATTCCATACATGATTAATGACATATTGGCTACCTGCATTTTACTCCTTATTTTCAAGTTAAATGTTTGAGATTTCCCTGTCTTCCTTGTTATACATGCAGTTCATTATGATGCTAGAGAGCTGGCAGTAGCCTCTGGCATTAGGTCACTATTATTTCCATTAAATAATAAAGCATTTCCATCGTTTCAGAGAAATCATCACATCCCATCTCAAATATCTGCAACTGTCTCTTGAGCTATCTTGTACATTCATATTTTGGATGTCTGTTTCCTTCTCTTGATTTTACTTACAGCAAAATTGTACACACCTCACCAAAATGACAACAGAACACGCACCTCTGAACCTAAGGGCAAGCTTAGCTTAGCTTGGTTTAGCTCCCTGTGCCTGGCACTCCTATGGGCATGCTCCTTTGGTATGCAGGGCTGAGGGTGCAGAGGAATTAATCAGGAAGGGATTTAATCAGCCTGTTTGCATAGGCTGTCCCAAGTGCTCTGGAACTTGCAAATTGTGCAGAAAATGAGAACATAAAGACAGGTAGATAACGATAGGATGTGTTGGATTGATATTTGCAAATGAACCCAGTTCTGTCATCATGACTTCTGCATAAGATACTGAGCAAATTTCTGGCAGCTGGCCAGAAATACTCACTGCAGAAACCATTGTGTCATTTTAAGACATTTTACAGAGCAGGCCAGTTTCCAACCAGAGTCAATGATGGGTTACAAGTAATTTCATTAGCTGCTCCTTTGCAGTAGCATTTTCTAGCAAGGAGGAGTAACAGAAAGTCCTCGGGGAAAGATCCTTTACCCTGCCACAATGCAGAGAAACTGTCACTACAGTCAGCTTCCATGTTTCTCATTTTAGCTTGCCTAATTGAAGTCTAATCTGCATACATTCTCACAAGTGCAATCAAAATGCCAAGTTGCTTGTTATAGAAGTGTAAGCATGGTCAGAAATTTGCTTGAAAGTAGGTTTAAATTCTGCCTTTCCTACTGGTTCATTGTTAGCTTAAGAACCTCCCTTGGTCCCTGTTTCCTTTCTTGCAAAATAAGATAATATTGTTATCTCATCATAGTTGCCGCTCTGATAGGAATGTTAGGAACAGAAAAAAAACCAAAAGTTACAAGAAAAAGGTATTATTTAGATTGTATTATTTGAAAATTGTGCATATTATGATCCATGGAAAGTGAGATACTTACAAATCAGAACAGAAAAATAAGTGGACAGTTACTCCTAAAGAAGTGTATGTCTATATATGATGAAAAATACAAATTAATTATCCAGTTGGAACACTATTCTCTGGGAAGCTTCTGCCCGTATTTCTGGTAACTGTAAAGAAATGCAGAGGAATGACAATTCTGTCATTGCTGTGCTGGCAATAAATTTTAATCTAGTTTTGGATTCTCTAGCATTCACTGGTACAGTTTTTCAGACAGCATTTTGCCTGTTCAAATAACTACAAGTAAAAATATTACTTCCAGAAAATTCCAAGATTCTAGAAAACCTCATATTTTTTAATATTTATCAAAGTCTAGCTACTTGCTCTGCATATCACAAGGGAAAGTCTCTATGGTATACAGAGTTCAAAAATTACCTCTGAGATATTCTGGTTAGCTTCTAGCAGGGCCTGGTGTTTACAATTTCTTCTAACAATTTTTGAAAACTTTTTTGTATTCATCCAGTGTACCAGATCATTCCAGCCCTATGACAACTACTTAAATATAATACAAGTTCAGTCAGCCAATAAGAACAAGCCCTCTGGTTATGAAAATGCAGGAAAAGTATTACATCAAGACCTCTACTGTTCAAATATGTATTTTTAGGATGGTCAGAGTGCAATGTCAGACATTGGTAAAAAGGGAGGAAAAATGCATTCATGGGACAAGCACATGCTTTCATGCACTGGTCTTTTGGCACCATTCCTCTGAGGTCTAATAGCTTGCAAGAAGACAGTGCAAAGACTTCCTCTGGCCAGAGCTGGAGAAAGAAGTTACATGTTAGATGGCCTTTATTTTTTTTACCTATAGAAATATGACAAAAAAAATTTATATCTATTTTATATAAAATAGATATAAAATATTTTATTTTAAAATTCTAGTATCAAAAAGCTTGGAGTGTAATTAAGCAGAAAACTTGTTTTCCATGTAGTTTTAAACCTTTTGATTTTATTTCTGTTGGATATAATGAGAAGGCTGAATCTGTCGTTCTGTCTGAGACCTACATCCATGTAAATTCTGTCATGAGTACAGTAATTTCACGACTATAAGGTGCACCCTTTTGACTAAAATTTTCTCCCGAACCCGGAAGTGCGCCCTATAGACGGGTGCGCCTTATCTGTTGGACAAAGTTCGGAAAATTGCAAACCCGGAAGTGCGAGCCCGCAACAGTCCCGAGCCGAGCAG
>PYHW01009486.1:14156088-14176241 GCA_013186435.1 Turdus rufiventris
CTTCTTTTGTGTTGGGAAGTGTTTTGTTGGTTAGTAAACAGGTTTTTTCCACTTTGCCTCTGAGAGATTCTTTCCCAACCCGGTGGGGAAGGGGGAAGGAGACTTAGGGGTTTTGTTTTGTTTCCTGGGGACTCCTTCTGGAGGTTTTTCCCTGAATTTGCCCTAAACTAGGACAGACAGTAATGTGCAGAGAATAGTCTTGGTGTCATTGGTTCTCTTCCTGATGGCAACAGGTTCTAGATCAGTGTTACCAACTACAGCTCTCCCATAAAACACAAATTTGAAATGCGCCCTACAGATGGCACCCTGGATGCACTCACATTAAAAACGTCACTACTTGTCTCTTTCAACCTTATTTTCACCTTTAGGAGATATTTACAGTATTCCATACTCTAGACCATGGAAAAAGATGTCTATATTCCTCCAAAGGGTTACTCACCAGTAGAGACTGGAAGCAAAGAGCCCTCAAGGTGCAGTGTTCAACCAGGATTGCTCTTGTCATGGAGTGAAAAATGCTGTGAAAGATAAGCAGTAATTTGCCATCTTTTCAGTACCTGATCTTTAGGCTAAAATCCTGTTTTTTGTTATTTCCATGCTACACATACTTTTTATGGAGCCAGATAAATGAAGCTATAGTGGATGTCTGTTTTATTTGTCTCATATTAGTATATCAGGGGAAAGAATATAAATTTATATTTGGTAGTCAGACACATTTTCTTTTTTTTTTAATTTCCTTCCTAACCCCATTTTACTCTGTAGTTTTATTTTTAGCATTATAACCTCCCAATGAAATGAGATCTTCGCCTAAGTACTCTTTGCCTATGATCTGAAAGCTTAGAAAACTCTGCTTATTAAAGTGGGTCTTCTTCACTGTCAAGGTTTTCAAAGCCTTAACAAACTCACTCCATTTTTCCCTCAACCTAAAGGAAGGCATATACAAAAGGAACAATTGGAGCCACACAGCTGAAGTACAGTAATTTCGCGATTACAAGCCGCGCTGACTATAAGGCGCATCTCCGGGTGTCGGCAACATTTCATTCTTTGTCCATATATAAGCAGCACCTGATTATAAGCCGCTCTGTTGTTCGCAGCAAGGACCCGCATGCAACAAAGTTGCCAATTAGTAACAGAATCGTGGGATCGCAGGGTTTACTGGCTCGGCTCGGGCCGTGCGGGCTCGGCCCGTTTGGGGCTGCCAATGGGGCCAGATGGCCCAGCTTGGCGCTGCCGCTCAGTGGGACCGCTCGGGGCCGGCCGCCTCTGCCGCCAGGCTCGCTTCCCCTGGCCTGGCGCTGCCCCGTGGTGGCAGGCGGGGATGGAGCCCCCCCACCCGCTCCCGCAGTGGCAGTGGGAGGCAGGCACGGAGCCCCCCCCCNGCCTCTCCCTCAGGCTGCACAGCCAGCAGAAGGGAGCCCCCCGCCTCCCCCCACGCTGCTGGCACGGAGCCCATCTCCACCTGCCACGCAACAGAGCAACCAATTTGTAACAATCGCGCAATCCCGGGTTTTACTGGCAGGTGCTTGGCTCGGCACCTTGGCTTGCACTTTGAGGGTTGGAAATTTCTGAACCTTTTTCACATATTAGCCATTCCTGAGTGTAAGCCGCATTTCCGGTGTGGGATCAAAATTTTAGTCAAAATGGTGTGGCTTATAATTGTGAAATTACTGTACATGATCCAAAGTAGGTCAAGCCACATATCAAACTTTCTTATAGAGCAGATATGTCCATGTCATAATTTTAAATCTGAGTCACTTTGTAACCTTATTAAAAACTGAGAAAAAGGAGGTTGGGACTGTCTTCAAATGCTCTATTGAAATTTCTAACCAACAAAAGCAGCTAATACTCTTTTGTCCAATATTTCTTTGTGAATTTCCACGAGAGGAGGAGATTAAAATCTTATTTCTATCTTTCAGCAGCAAACAAACATGTACCATCTGTAGATGTAAATGTAGTGAAGTCTGGAGAATATGCAAAGTTTAATTGGGGATGAATTAATGGAAGCCCATTTTAATATCACTGGCTTTTCTCCATTTGCCAAGCAAAACCAATGAATGTAATTGGCACAGCTGTCCTGCTCACTATTCATAAAAGTGCTCCTGCAAGGGGTTGGAATTTTTTAAATCATTTAGAATTAGGGCAAAGGGCTCATGATCTGCACCGAAAAGTTGTAGTTGTTATTCCAGCTCTCAGGCAACAAAAGCAAATATAAATCTGAAGAGGAATCTGGGTCATTGCTGGGTTTAGTAAAAAAGAAAAAATCCCAATGGAAATAAAAGAACTGAATATTTCATATACTCTAATTGTGTTTCATAGTTGCCAATGACTTCAAAGTAATCAGAGACTTGGAAGCTGCTTGTGAATAAACAACTTGGCCTTTGCAAGCCACAGAGGTCTGCATCAGGAGCCCATCTTGAATCCACTAATTCTGCTGGGCTGAATTTCCCCTGCAGGGAGCTTTTCCTTTTAAAGCAAGTTCACACATAAATATTTGCAGCAATTATCAAATTTCTTTAAGGAGAAAATAAGAAACTTTCTTCTTGCGGTCAGCCTGCTACGTATATAGTAATGTCAGAAAGTAGATTTGGTGTTTGCATCCAGGGTGTTTTAGGAGGAAGAGCATCTGGTAAGTGAATTCCTGCCATTAGAAAAGGACTAACAGTAGAGATAGCATTAATTATTGCACCTGTATGATGTGGGGAGATAGCTGAACCACCACACACTGTAAAAGATTATACAGTTTTCTTCTTAAACTTATTGGCACTGAAAATGCCTGCGAAGGGCTGGTATTTGGCAAGATTAGGGTGTTGACGAATGTCAGAAGCAGGAATTGAGAGAGAGCTGAGGCCCAGGAAGGGTTACAGTGTTCTTAATTGACCTGGAGTTATTGAAGTATCAAGTGTTGCAATTTCTAAAAAAGGGGCTGCAGGAGAATTGTAGCATTTGAAAGGGTTATAAAGGCACATATATTTTTCCTCTTTAATTTTCCAAATAACACCATGTTTTGAAATATATTAGACTTCAAGATCTTCTAGCAACTCTTTCCTGATGATTTACCTATTTCTTTAATTAATACAAGTTTAAGTAAGGGACTTACTAATTCTGCTAAATGGAACAATGCATGATTAACATACACTGCATCTTCTGTAATACTCATGTGATAAAGCCTTCATTTCCTGCCTAATTAAGACCATGCAGGCAGCCTAGTTTTCCCAACCAGAGACTTCTGTGCTAGGGTACCTTCTGTTCCATACACTGCAGGGAAGGCGGGGAGCATTATGAACACAAGCTTTCAACAAGCACCACCATCTTTTGATCTGGGACGTGTATTTTTATGCACTGTAGAAGTCTGGCAAAATACTGAACTAGCAAACAAAATAATGGCATCATAGTGAAAATTTTCAAATTAATATATTTGTTCTTTCTTCTTTCCCCTGGTCTGTTTAGTGCATGCAGACAGCATGCTTTACTATGTACAAAGTTTGTTTAGACAATCCATTCTTATTCCTTCAGGCTTCGCTGTCCTTTTCTTGAAGTAAACATTGTCCAACCTCATACAATGTGCCCCTAACAGACTCAAAATGACTGAATTTCACCTATACAGGTTGAAAACACCAAATCATGGTGTGTGAAACAGTGGATTTTTATATGTGAATTTTCCAGAGGACAGCTGGAAATAAGACATCAGAAAAATGCTGCCAGGTGAGAAAGCTGCTACTCAAACGACTTCTATCTAGATGGTTAAGTAACTGCTGAAATGGCAGTTTACTTTTTCCTTCAGGAGAACCATGAAATGGAGATGTGAGAAGGCTGGCCAGACATGGCACAGCAACTGTCATGGTCAAGTGGGAAGGGGCCCACCTTCTGTCACTGGATCCTTGATGGTCTCTGCACACATCTTATCTCTCCTCTTGTGAAAATATCCATTATTTCACAAACTTTCATTTCACTCTCAAACCTGTCCAAGTGGTCCTCAGTCATACAACTGCTGTTTTTGGGAGAAGTGTGCTCAGAACAGTACAAATCAATACCAAGCACTCCTCTCTCTGTGGGAGTGTAAAATCACATCCACAGGATCCTGAATGCTCACAAGCTGTAAAATCCCACTGAGAGAATTCATTGTATTATGGCAACAACAAAAACCCACCCCTACACACTGAGTGTTACAAGAATTACTTTTCTTAGAGTACAGGCTTTGATTACATTTCTACTGCTCTGTAATGGAGCTTCAAAATCTCTTCCTGCTGACTGATGCTTCAGGTGTTTGCCACTTCCAGTAAGTCATCTGTGAAGTAAGTGCTCCCCTCTCTGCCTCCTTCATCTGGTAGCTTTTGTACTGAAAATCAGCATTCTCTGGCAACTCCCCAAAGCAGTTACCTTCTGCACCCAATGCACCATGGAATATAAACGAGGCACCATACCCTACCTTAATGGCACGTCTTGTTGTCCACCACATGTTCAGTTCTGCAAAAGAGAGAGGTTCTAACAGTTCTAGATAAGATTTCCAGCTAGAGAAGATGCTTTAAGATTGGTTGTAGTCTCCCAGGTTGTGATCAATACATTTAAATAATTTAAGGCTTGCTGAAAAAAAAATCAGCTGTAGGTTTTGCTGAAAAAAAAAATCAGCTGTAGGTTATGTGCTGCTTTCTTCCTTTGTGAAGACAACATAAGCATCACAATGCAAGATTGGCATAATAACAGTGACATTTGACATTCTAGTTAGGCCTGAACTACTGTATATGACATACTTTAATAGAAGAAATAGCTCAATTTAGAGACTGGTTTCACTAAGTCTACTTAAAATAAGAGATAGTTCCTCAAGGAGTGTTTCTATCAGAAAAACGGTGAAAGATTTTGAATTTATCTACGTCTTTCTTTCCTAGCTTCAACAACAACATAAATTAATAAAATACATTGTTTTTTTAATTATTCAAAATGCAAGTTGTCTAACTCACAGGAGGAGCAATAGAAAGATAAAGTGCTAGTCTGGCACTTGTAAGATACAGATTTATGCTCTTATTTTGCTATGCTCTTCCTTTCTACAGTTTGATAATTCACATTCAGTCTTGCCCTTGCATCAAAAAGAAAAAAGAATTAATGTTATATCTCTATCTTTGGTGTTGGTTTTTGGGTTCCAGGGGTTGGGGTTGGGTTTTTTAAATATTAAAATACAACAAAATGAACAAACTGCTCAGGATAGCAAAATATGCAGTTCAAAGCATAAATTTAGTGTCTGCAGCCTAGAAGTATCAATATTCATGCTTTAATTCATTGTCTATATAGGAGAAATATGATCTCCCTCCGTTACCATGCTATGAGAGCACTGAAAATTCACACTGTGACTACCTTCTTAGAGAAACAACCTGCCACAATAGTGAAGGAGCCCTGAACAGGTTAAGAGACAGGAATGTGAGCACTCCAGCAGAAACAGAAACCTCAATGTAATGCTGTTTCTTCCCTGAAAAGATGAGCTGGTGCAAAGGCAGTGATTCAATGTCTGTAGCACAGAGATATCTTCTGAAGCACTGAGCAAACCAAGACTCCTCACAGGAGTGAAAGATGACTTTTGTTGTCTGTGTTTAGTCAGCTGCTCCTGCCATCCAGAGAGACATGAGCAAGCTTGAGAAATAGGCCTGTGCGAACCAATTTATGTTGAGCAATGTCAAGTGCAAGGTTCTGCACCAGGGCCAGGACAATCCCTGGTATCAATACAGACTGGGAAAAGGAGGGATTGAGAGCAGACCTGCAGAAAAGGACTTGAAGGACTGGTAGACAAAAAACTGGATATGACCCAGCAATATGTGTTCACAGCACAGAAAGTCAACTGTATCTTAGATTGTGTCCAAAGCACCATGGCCAGCAGGGAAGGGAGGGGATTCTGCCCCCTGCTCTGCTCTGGTGAGACCCCACCTGCAGTGCTGCACCCAGCTCTGGGGTGCCAGCACAGGAAGGACATGGACCTGTTGGAGTGAGTCCAGAGAAGGCCTTAAAAATGATTAGAGGGAAGAAGAATCTTTCCTATGAGGAAAGGCTGAGAGTGCTGAGACTAGTCAGGAAATAATATGGAAAAGAGAAGGCTTGAAGGAAACCTTATTAAGTCTCTCATTATTTACAGGGGGCTGCTAAGAAAGAAGGAGACTCACTTTTTAGTAAAGCCTGTTGTGATAGTACAGAGTGTATTAGTTTTGAACTAAAGAGGGTAGATTCAGACTAGGATATTAGGAAGACATTTTCATTACGAGGATGATGAAACACTCCCAATGGTTCATTCCCCAGAAAGGTGTTAGATGCCTGGGAATGTTAAGGATCAGGTTGGACCAGGCTCTGAGTAACCTGATCTATGTGTAGATGTCCCTGCTCATTCCAGAGGGGTTGGACTAGACAGTCTTTGAAGGTCCCTTCCAACACCAATGGCTTTATGATTCTGTGCCCAACTATTACACTGCCACAATACACCATTTTAAAAAATACTCTTGGATTCAACATCATCGTGCAGAGACAATAAATCGTGATGCTTCACAGTGTGAAAAACAGATACTTCTTTTGCAACTCCCAGACAGTCTGGGAAAACTCTCTGAATGCTATTGCCATATTAAAGAAACTTTCCTGTCTGACCTTCCAAGAGCCGCTTTAGCTCCCTACACATGCTGCTTTCACACCATCAAAGTTTTGTCACTCAACCCCAGCTTTCCCAGAGCAGAGTATCATGTCTGGATCCTTTAAATACAGTAATTTCACAATTACAAACCACCCCTGATTATAAGCTGCACGTCCAGGTGTCGGCAACATTTAGGTCCATGTATAAACCACACGGGCTTATAAACTGCATTTTCATTTGCAGGGAGGACCTGCGTGCAACAAAGTAATGAATTAGTAACAGAATCACAGGATCGCTCGCCCTGGCCCCGTGCTGTCCCATGGTGCAGGTGGGAGGAAGGCACGGAGCCTGCTCACACTCACGGTGGCAGAGGAAGGAGGAGGCACAGAGCCCCTGCCTCCCCATCGGACTGCAGGGCTGGCAGCACAGATCCCCCCATCTTCCCCCCGGGCCACAGGGCTGGCAGCACGGAGCTCCCCGCCTCCACCCCACCAGGCCGCGCTGCTGGCACAGAGCCTGCCTCCACTGCCACGCAACAGAGTAACCAATTTGTAACAATTGCGCAATCCTGGGTTTTACTAGCAGGTGCTCGGCTCGGCGCTTCGGCTTGCACTTACAGGTTGGGAAATTTCATAACTTTTTTCATATATTGGCCAGTCCTGAGTGTAAGCCGCGTTTCCGGGTTGGGATCAAAATTTTAGTCAAAGTGGTGCAGCTTATAATCGTGAAATTACTGTAATTTAACCATGGTGGAACAACAGCATAACATCCCAAGCCAGTATTTCCAAGGAGGACCCCTGAACAAACAAGATCCTAAGCAATCTAAGTGTGTGACAATCTGGGGTAGGCTCCTACTGTGCCTCTAAGTGTCCAGTCATGGCTAGTGCCACAAGTCCCCATGCCCTTTCCTCTGCAAACAGTCGGTATCAGTTCACTGCCTCTTGCCTCAGGCGCCTACCATTCAGAGCTCAATCCTCAATCTGCAGCTGCACACCGAGCTACTTGCATTAGATGTATTCTGCAACAGCCAGCATGGCAATATGGATGCAAGAATAAAACCAGCATTGTTTAAGCTCAAAGCTAGATTTGTATTTCCCTCAGAGCAAGATTCATTGATTTCAAACCTCTAGGCTCATCCTGGATAACAGAGAATGGTGTTGGTTGTAAGTACTGTTCAGACTGCTGCTAAGTTTTTTGCTTCTGGAAACTAGGCTTTGGAAGAAAGCAACAGATAAAGCAGTTTTGAGTCATATAACCATCCTGCTAGGTGCTGCTGGTCATTAAAAAATCTGCTTCCCACTTCCCACAGTCTCATTTAGATGCTAGAAAGTCTTATACCCAGTTGCTTTGAAATACAATAAATACAATCTCATTGTATCTTTGATTTTTCTCAGTATTATCAAGATAATCAGCTTATATACTTGGGCTACAACAGTAAAAACAATCAAGCTATTCTGGAACAGTCACTGATACAGCATGTATCTTTCTCTCTATTTCGTTCATTACACATATTCTATACAGAAGACAAATAGAAAGCTTATTTTGCCATGTTTATTCTCAGGCAGGGTACACGCTAATACTGTGAACACAAACATCATCTCGTCTCAAAGATTATGAGTCACTTCTGCGTCAAAAGAAGAAAAAACCCCATGTATTAGCACATTCTGAGAAACAAAGCACTTTAGAAATTTTTAGACTAGGATTTAGATGTAAGAAGTTTTTTTTCCTCCAAGTTTCATGGAAAACATTACAATCCTTTTCTTCTTCAAAGTTTTTATCATAGATATAACCCAATCTACCTGAGAGTGCACACCAATACATTGCTAAACACCCCCCCCAAAAAATAATCCCCCCACCCTCTTTCTATAGCGGACACCACCTTCAACTTACCAGCTCAGCAGCTCTTCTTCCCTATATGTCTGCTTTGCAAACATGTAATAATTATTAAATTGCTAATTGAAAAATATTAATTGTGCTAATTGACATAGAAGATGCCCTTAATAGGCTCCACATAGAATTATTATATTTGAGGCATGCTGGTGGGTAAGTCTATTTTATTGTTGCTATTATCAGTTCTATATTTAATCAAGACTATTTATCCCTTATTAAGTAAACTCGTTTTATTAAAAGCTGCAGTTGCAAAAGACAGGTCTATATGTTTCAGCAGGCCATCAGTAGAAAAGCACAGGTGAGTTTAGCAAGCTCAGGAATAGCCCCTGTCTGAGCAGCCTCCTAAGGCCAGTGTCTCCTAGTTTGAAGGACAGGTGTCTGCTAAGAAAGGCTGGACCCTGTCTTTAGAATGGAGAATGTAAACTCCCTTTCCTCCAAATTATTAGAATTTTGAAATCAAGTGGCTCTCAGGCAAAGATATGGGAATTAAGAATAACAGTTCTTTACTAGGGAATTTAGAATAGAAATACAGTACTACAAAGAAACAAACTCCAAACCCTGACATAGTCAGAGTACAATCTGACACCCCATCAGGCAGGGTGTTGGCAGCAGTCCCATTAAATGGTGGCTGCAGTCCCCTTGCAGTGACAGATGTGATTCAGTTGAAGCAGTGCACCTGTAGAAGGTGCAGTTTCCCTCTAAAGGTCCAGTGGTGATGTGGAGAAATCCAGTTTTCCTCTGGAGTCCAGATGGAAAAAAAAGGGCTACCTAAATGTCCCAAAATCTCAGTTTTTATCTTTGTAAGAAAGGCTTGGCTCTTTCCCCTGGCTGAAGCATTTCCCAGTGGGATGCAGTAATTTTATCAGTCCCACAGTGGGACTCAATGGGCCATTAGCAGAAGATAACTCCTGGAGGAAGGATGGGTTGTGAAAAGATAAAGAACAATGCCCCACCTGATTTCAGTGGATGACTCATTAGCAGAATATCTCCCATGGAGATAAGGATCGCTGCCCCACCTAGTCTCATCAGATGGTGATAGAATAGATACTTTTGATCTCATCCTGTTTTGTAACCCAAGACACCATGTCGTGGCAACTCATCAGGCTTGCATTTAAAACTTTAATACTTGCACAAAGAATTCCTTGACTTAAATTATGTACTGCACTTAAGATACTAAAAGGGGCAGAAGGCTTGCATGGATGAAAAAGGAGCTCCTGCCAAAGCTCAGATTTAAGCATGGAATGTATATGAAGGGAAAGCAGGGACAGGCTACCTTGGATAAATATAGGGATATTGGTCCCATATAGAGTATGCAGAAATGCAATGAAGAAGACCAAGACCCATCTGGAATTAAAGCTGGCAAAGAATATCAGGGATCACAAGTAGGGCTTATTCAAATAGAATTATAGAGTGGTTTGGGTTAGAAGGGATCTTAAAGAACATTCAGCTCCAACCCTCCTTCTATGGGCAGAAGTGTCTTCCATTAGATCAGGTTGGTGAAAGTCCCATCCATCCTTGCCCGAACACTCCCAAGGATGGGACATCCAGAACTTCTCTCAGAAGCTGTCCCAGTCCCTCACCACTCTTGAAGAAAAAATGTCTTTCTAATACCCAATCCAAGCTGACGTCTTTCACTTAAAAGCCATTCCCCCTTGTCCTGTCACTACATGCCCTTGTAAAACAGGGCTCTCCATTTTCACTGTAGGTTCCCTGCAAGTACTGGAAGGTTACAACTGGATCACATTGAAGCTTTCCATTTTCCAGACTGAGCAATTACAACTCTCAGTCTTGCCTCATAGGAGAGTTGTTCTATCCCTCTGATTTTTTTTTTCAGGCCTTCCTCTGAACTTGCTCCAATAAGTCCATGTCCTTCCTGTGCTGGGACCCCAGAGCTGGGTGCAGCACTGCAGGTGGGGTCTCATCAGAGCAGAGCAGAGGGTCAGAATCGCCTCCCTCACTCTGCTGACCACACTGCTCTGGATGGAATCCTTTTAAAATATGGGTACAATGTTTCTCCTTTTCCAGTCTCCTGGGACTTCACGGCTATAACTTTTCAAACATAGAGAGTGGCTTGGGACCCACAGCTTCCATTTCCCTCAGGACTCTGGGATGCATCTCACCAGGTCCCATTGTTTGTGTGCATTCAGGTTCTTCAGGTGGTCACAAACCTGATCTTTAGTTACAGTGGGATGGACTTTACTCCTCATCCTACAGTCCTTCCACTTGAGAAATGTGCAAAGAGAGGCTATCACTGAAGCCAGAGGCAAAAATGTCATTGAGTGTCCCATCCTTTTCCTCTTCCTTGTTACCAGTTTTATAGCCTTGTTCAACAGGGGCCATTGCTCCTTCTTTCACCTTCCTTTTCTGGTTAACACACCCATAGAAGCCCTTCTTGGTATTCTTTGTGTTCTTTGCCAAGTTCAGCTCCAGCTTTGCCTTGGTTTTTCTGACCCCATCCCTACACAAAGTACTTCATGTCTATATTTTTCCCAGGACATCTGTCCTAGCTTCAACTGCCTGTGCATTTGCATTTTTCCTTTTAGTTTCTCCAGCAGTTTCTCTTTACTCAGCCATGCTGGTCTCTTTCTTTCCTTGCCCAGTTCACTCCTGGGGACTGTTAGCTCTTGCACGTGGTGGAAGATTTCCTTCAGGATTTGCCAGATCTGTTCCACTCCCTTGTATCTGAGGGCAGTCTCCCAGGAGATGCCACTGACTATGTCCCTGGAAAGCTGGTAGCCTGCTTTCCTAAGGTTCAGGACCTAATTGACCTTGCCTGACCCACACCCCTCAGTACTGCAGACTCCATCAGTGCACGATCGCTGCAGCCCAGCACTCCAATCTTGATGTCCCCAGTTAGTTCACTGGCACTGCCGACCATCAGGTGCAGAAATGCAGCCCGTCCAGTAGAGCTGTCCATTACCTGGCTCTAGAAGTTGTGCTCCATGCATTCCAGCAGTCCCCTGGATTGTCTACAGCTCACAGTGCTTCTTTGTTAGCAGATGTTGGGGTGGTTGAAGTCCCCCAGCAGCACAAGGGCCTGTGAACCCGATGCCTCCTGCCACTGGAGCAGGGAGGCTTCATCCACAGGCTCCCCTTGGACAGGCAGCCCATGGTGGATGCTGACCACAAGGTTCCCCTTTTTGCCTTGGTCTCTGAGGCTTTCCATCTGCTTATGGCTGTTCTTCAGACACAACTCTACACACTCTTGATGTAGAGGGCAACCCTTCTGCCTCCCTGTCAGGATCCAGTTATTAAAGTTCTTAGAAATGCCTCTGTCTGAATTAGTGTGCAAATGAAACCACATGCCAGGGACAATAGTATGGGTTTAACTTGATAGTAAATGAGAAAGAGAGAAAGAGAGAAAGAAAGAAAGAAAGAAAGAAAGAGAGAAAAAATAGGGGGGCTAGCAGGGGAACAGGAAGTGGTTGACAGAGACAGAATAAGGAAAATATCTCCACTCTGTGAATCCCAACAATCCTCTGTTAATCCTCTCCAGCTGGTCTTCTTGGTGGTGAAGATCCTCCCCAAAAAGCACAGGATCTGGTGGGTTAATATATGCTCAGTCCAGGTAGGAAAAGCCCCGTGGGGGGCAGGGGAGTTTGCCATTGTCTCTTCAACAAGACTGGGTTTGTTGCATCATGTGCAGTCCTGTGGTGCAGTGCTTAGGAAATTACTCTTGGGGCACTTTGGGGGGCCTTTGATGGATTAAGGCCCCCCCTTACAGCTGGCTCTCACATTAATGTCCCGTGGCTGTGGCATTCCCAGGGTTTGGGGGTCCAATAGCCATTTTTTGTAAGGGAGGATGGATTCACTGCCCCTGAACAGAGGTTACAACACACCCAAACTTCCTTCCTCCAGCTTGGCCAGTGGGGGAAATCTGTGCAAACCTGCTCCCAGCAAATGGGTCTGTGGGTTATGGTCTCCTCCACCCCGAAGCAAACTAAAGATGATTCTTAGCATGGCTGCTGGCTTTGGGTTACATTCTTTTCCCAGTTTACTTGCTTGTTTCAGGTGATTGAAGAATGGGTTTTCCCTTTATCTAACCCCAGCATTTTGACTTTCATTCCAAAGTTCCAGTCAGGTATCTTCAAGGAGGCTTCTTTGGCTGCAGCTCCCTTATACAGTTTTTGTTATAATTAGCAAAGCTTTATGTCAATACTTGAGGCATGAACTATTTCAGTCTCTGAAACTCTTCTTCCTCTCCTATCTCTTCTGAACAGTACTCATCGATAATCACACTCCAGTCATGGGACACCAAGTTTCACTAATGGCAAGAAGATCATAGCTTTCTAACAACAAGATATCTTCCAGCTTGCATTGGCAACTGCACTTCAGCTGAGCTTCTCAACCCCAGATGGGCTGTTAACCATGTCACCTTCCTAGAGAAACATCTCTTAATTCTTTTGATATGTCTCCCTGATCTTTCCCTGTTGGCTTCTGTTACCTTGGGAGTCCTTGGCTCATCTCCATAACTGTGTTCCAGTGTGGCCAGCACAATTCAGAGTCATTGACAGAGAAACCTCACTAGCACCCTGCCTCTCTAACCTTTGGATATCATCGCACAAATTACAGGGACAAGTCTGATATTGTCCCACTCCCCTATCACACCTTTAAAAGCTGTGACAGTGAGCCCTGCTAGTTCCTGAGCAAAGACTCTCCTCTCTTAGTAAGGAAAGTGAGTTCAGTCTGAAAAGCAGCATTCATGGTGCTGCATAGCTCATTCCATTGCTGAAAACCCAAAATTGTTCCAGTGACACCAGCCAGGGAGCCATTTGTTAATAGATTCAACCCATCTCTTTATTTCTGTGTAGCTGCCTTCAAATGGAAATATAGGAAAGAATATAACTGGTGTTCCAGATTTCCTTACCAACCCAACAATGACATAAGGAATACCATGGAAAGTGTGGACTGGAAATTGAATGAAATATGGCTCCTCTCAACAGAGGTTGCAGAGACAGGTGAGATACTGAATGCATTCTTTCTTTCGGTCTTCATTGCCAAGGTCAGCCCTTGGTAATCCATGCATCAGAAGACCAGGGAAAAGGTGTGGAGCAAAAGGAGGAAACCTCGTTCGTTGAGGAGGATAGGGTTAGACATCATTTAGTCAATCCTGACATATACAAGTCCTCGGTGCCTGGTGGACTTCATTCAGCGCTGTCATTGCTAGATCACTCTCAATTATCATTGAAAGGTGATAGCAGTCAGGAGAGGTCCCTGAAGACTACAAGAAAAAAATGTTAATCTAGTCTTAAAAAATGGCAAGACAGAGGACCCAGGGTACTACTGGCCAGTCAGTCTCACCTCAGTCTCTGGAAAGTGATGGAATGGTTCATCCTAGCAGCCATCTCTATGCAAGGGATGACAAGAAGGTGATCAGGAATAGTCCACCTGATCTTGAGGGAGCCCTTCTTTACTGTGAGGGTGACTGAGTACTGGGACAGATTGCCCCAAGAGGCTGTGGAGTCCTCTTCCCTGCAGATATTCAAATGTCATCTGTACGCATTTCAGAGCCATGTTCTCTAGTGGACCCCATTTGAGAAGGGAGGTTGGACCAAATGACCTTTCAGTAGTCCCTTCCAACCTTGCCCCTTCTGTGAGTCCGTATAGAGAGAACTGAGATTATCTGTGGTGTATATACTATATTTCTGGAGCATCATCTAAACTGACTTTTCTTACTGCAAATTTCATCAGAAAGGTATGAATATTGTCTCTTTCTTAACAAAGAAAGCTGTAGTCTTCAGTGATAAATACTGGTCATGTTTAAGCCTGCTTTATTTCTTATTTCTGTATAGCAGCAATATGCTGGACATCACTAATAGCCACGCAATGTAGGAGGAATGTCGTAACCCAGAGGGTGGTTGACTACTGGAAAGCGTTCTTTGTGCCATTGGGCTTTTATCGCTTCCAGTTGTAATTGATAACAGATACAGCTGGGAAGGAAAGAGCTCAGTAAACAAGCTGGAAAATGCTATTTTAAAATGCAGATGATAAACAATGAGAACCCTGATAAGGAACATTCTGCTATGAATATTAGTGTATATCTCCTAACAACAGGCTCTTATGTTAGTGTGCAAATGTTTGCCTGCTAAAAATAGTCTCTCTTCTGCCTTAGCTTTCTTATAACAAAAAAAATGTTTACTTTAGCTTTACTTTCCCTTCCTGCCACTGATGTAAGCAGAAAATTTCCTTCACAGGTATGCCATCTCAATTGCCTCTGTGCTGGCTGCTTCAAGGAGGGAAAGATGGGGTGGCAGTTCCCAGAAGGTCCTAGCAAAGGGGAATCACTGAGTTCATCCTCCCAGAGAAGATGTACTTCTTAGTGGGTCTGTCCTGCTGAGATAAGCAGAATTTTCTCTAAAATGGCATAAGTTTTCCAGTTAAGTTTTCAATCAAAACACAAAAAAGCCCCAAGAAAAAACAATGAAAAAAAAGCCAACAAAACAAACAAAAAAAATCCCCAAAACCAAAACCAAACAAACAGAAAAAAAAAGAAAAAAAAACACTCCACAGGATACTGGAGCTTGATTTACGTTTGTATGAGGAAAAACTTTGGATTCAATAGCTCACCAAAACTGGACACCCAAAAGCAGATGGTTATGCTCCAGTCCTCATTCTCATTTATAATCCACCTCAATAAATAGGACTGCACACGTCAAGCTGTGATTGTCTTCTCAGATAATGCCTGCTTAATAA
Organism: Turdus rufiventris; assembly: GCA_013186435.1. NCBI lineage: Eukaryota > Metazoa > Chordata > Aves > Passeriformes > Turdidae > Turdus > Turdus rufiventris. The sequence goes on from PYHW01009486.1 coordinate 14,171,267, forward strand.
CATGCATTAAAACTGCTCTGTTTTGACAAACAAGCGATATTGCATGAATATTGCAAGTTTATGTTAGTCAATGTTTTCCAAAGTGCTTGAGAGTACAGGTGGAAAAAAGCTGTTGAGGTCATTACACATAGGAAAAATTGCGACTGCTGCAATTGTTTTGGGCCCAGATTAAAAGGCGCTTTTAATGCCACCTACTCCAGTTTCTCATGGAGACTCAAGACATGGGATCCCTTAATCCACTGTCCCTCTCCATCTGTGTCATGTCTTCCTGGTGCCAATATTCAAATATTGTGTCAGGTCCTCTAAATCTTGTATGTATTTTTTTTGTTCTCATATATCTTAAACCGTATGAGAGCTATTGGAGCACCAAATATGTTTAGACAGACAGATATTCAAAATAGTACTAGAAGCTAGCCCTGTTATTATACTTTGTGTAGTAATAATAATTTATTGTGGTCAATTATGAGCTGAAAGTACAGCTGCAACACCAAGCTACACCTTTTAATACTGATGATTGTAAAGACTTCCTTTAGTATTCTCTTGTTCACATAATCATTATTGACTGAGAAAAGATAGCAAATTACTATGTTATTTTGTCAATAATCAGTCGCAGTTTGCATAATTCTTTTAAAGAGATGGACAACATAATTTGAACTCTTTAGAGAAGTACCTGACCCATGGCCACTGGGACTATTAATTGCATGAGAATGAGCCACTTGTTGAGAGTAAAAATACGCCTTCATCACTCAGACCTTCCAACCAAGTAGCTGCAAGGGAACTATCTGCTTTAGTGGGGAGCACAACATGTTCTGCCTTTCAGTGCAATGTTCCACTTGAATGTATAGAGGGAGAACTGAGAGGAAGTTAGAATGAAAGATATTTATTTATGCCTTGAAATTAATTTAGAGTCCAGGGAGTTAAAGATGATATTTTGGCTACTGTTAGTAGAGTGATCCAGTAGCTAAAAGAACCACTGGCAAAGGTGTCAGCAAAAGGATGCTTAATAAAGGTTTAAGAACTGTGACAAAGTTCGATATAAAGGTTCACTATATTACTTCACAGATGAAGAACACAGGGGAAAATATGAGTAGAATCAATTTAGAACAATTTTTGCAGAGACCAGGGGTTCAAAGGCTGAGGGTGAACTAGGGATTTAGCAGCCTGTAATTACTGACTAATTTAGTATTTATGAAAAGTTTCAACAGGATTTATTATAAGCATAGCAGTTAATGATAAAAATCTTAGGTGATGATAATCATATTAAACTTACCATCTGACATTTAAATCAATTCACACACAGACACAGAGATATGTCTGTATATATATATATTTGCAAAGATACCTGTCAAAAATTCCCATCAAGTTTAGTGAAGTACTTAAAATGCCTTGTGCGTATCTTAGCAGGCATGGGTTGAGCTTTGAGGACTGGGGAGCTGTCAGACCAGGCCTCATCATCAGCTTTTGGAAACAGTCCTCTGAGTCTCACAACACTGAGAGCTGTTAAGCCCTGAGAGGTATCCCAGAAAGATGAGATTGCTGGCTACAGTTCTCTGTGGCCCAAGAGAGTTTTGAGGACTGAGTGATCAGGACCACTGCCTACAAGTCTGTGAGATAATTTGCTTTAGTCATCAGTCAATCTGTATCCTGGCAGCGATCCAAGCCAAAATTTTTTCTCAGAAGTCAAGTAACAGCAACGTTGTCCCACTCAGGCTACCATTCAGACAAAAATAATATTCCAAGGCTAGTTGTTGGAAAACAGGAGCTCGTTAGGCAGCAGAAGTTCCTGGGAATAGACAGCTTCTGATAACCTCAAGGGGAGCTAGCTGTCCAGGAGCTATTAATCAGGGAAGGCTCCACAAGCAGTCCTGACATCACAGAGTGGCCTGGGGAGAAGAAGCACCACCACTCTATCATAAGAATATTTTTTCATTTTGAGGATGCCACAAGGATGCCTCCAGTCCTAGACTGACAGCTGTTCAGGTATCTGTGCTTCACAGCATGGAGAAACACTTGCCTCCATTTCAGAAATAGGCATCTGGAAGTACTCAAGCTTTGCTTAAACTGCCTACCTTCCTTTATTGTTTCTTAGAGACAGAGAGGGAGAATGAAGTCTGGCTCTCTTGCTGAGAGGAAAGTGCTGAGAAAGAGAAATTTCTAGTGTTCTTACCTTGAAATTACCCATGCTTTCTGATGAGCTGCAGAAGGGGAGGGTGGAATAGTAGAGGTATTCAACGTATCTTTGGAACAAATAACGGCAAGACAGTTTTAGACAATTACCACAAGCTCTGTTATGTGCACTTACTTCCAGGGAAAAAAAAAATAAAGAGGTTTATTCATTACATTGTTGGGAGAACAAATATTGGCTCACATTTGCAGTTTTGGCTTTCAAAAGAATTTGTATGTTCTTTGGAACTGAGCACAGATTAAATTCTTGTGCCTGGGTGAGTTTATGCAAATGTAGAGTTTTGTGGCATGCTTTAATGTGTTTTTAATTAGATGTTAAGGGTAATGTTAATACTGAGCTTTTAAATGATAGCTGGATGTACTTATGATGAATGTAGAACTTCTTAGGAAATAGAATTGGTAAGCTTCATATACCTGGAACTGCAGGTGAACTGTCATACATTCCTCTTAGGAAACACTTAAAATATATGGTAGATCAGCTGATTTTAAAGTCAACGTGGGAGATTATTGTTAAGAGGGAATCTGCAGGCTGAATCATTCTCTTGGGGAGTGGAAATTACTCTTTTGGAGATTTTTATACCCCCAAAAGGGTGAGAGTAAAAATTAGAACTATTTACTTTTAGATAAAAACCACAAACAGAAGCTCTGATTCTTCTTTTTTTCCCTTTACATTAAGCATTTTTTATATTTTTCTGCAAAAGCATTTTTCAGTGTGCTTTAAGGCTGCTCTCCTGTGTGGAACCAGCTGAATGGTGATAGTGTACATCAGTTCAGTTGCAGGAAGAGGATGGGGGTCGGTCATAGCTGTGGACCTGGAAGAAGCAATGCCTGAAGGAAAGACCAGAAGTTTACCTGGTCTGGAGCTCAACACAGGTGTGGAAAGAGCACGTATCATTAGTTACTCCTGACTCATACTGCCTGAAACAGGGTCCTATTTAATAGTAAAAAAGAGTATTTTTCACCCAGCAAGATCTGTCCTATCCCTCCACTGCTCAGAAAATGAACTTAGCTCATGTTAACTCCAAAGAATGAGGGGTTCTTTTATACCCTTAAGGTCTGGGGAGCTGTGCCCCAGTTGCACTGCACACACCTTCTGGCCCTGGTGCAATGTAACTCAGGTGTCCTGAACAGCTTGGTCAGCACAACTCTGCAGGCGCAAAGATTTCTCAATAGTTTGAGAGGAAAGTACTGGTTTAAGTCACAAAGCATGCGCACAACAAAATGAAACTATAGATATGCACCTTAGAATTTTTATTTCTGAAAGAAGCTGTCTCTTGCAGTCCCTAAGAAAGGACCTATTCATAATTTCTCATAAGATCATAAAGGAGGTTACAGATTTTTTACCTCTGTAACTAATTTGAACATTACCAAATCAAAGGTGTTGAGAGAAAATACAGCTGGTGAGCGCTGTCTTAACTATTACCTAGAGAGTCTCAACTCCCCCATAGGCATTGCTTTGCTCCCTCAGTGAAAAGTCTGTTTCATGAGGAACAGGACAATGCTTACAGAGAAAGCAGTTGCATATTTAGCATTCATAGAACGAAGGCTTTGCCAGTTCCTGAGCCTGTTGCTGCCCACTGAAGTGTGCCTTCTCTCTAATCATAATATTCCTCTCCTTCTAAATTCATTGTAATTCAGTAAATGCTGGTTGATGCACTGTAACAGGAGCGACTGTTTAAAATACTGTTCCTTCTCAAACAGGAGTGAGGGAGAAAGCAACTAGGATCTACTTCAAGCGAGATGGCTGATCATCCCCTTCATCCCAAACTTAAAACACATCTAGATTAGTCTTTGGCATCAATTTCTTGCAAAGAAACAAGTTCTGATTTAATCTCTCTTCAGTATTTATTGCTTTGTTCTGGCTATACTATTTGTTAGTCTCCCATCTTCTCACCATAAGATGAATTTGCTATTTGCTTCCATATGTTCTGTTTCCTGATATTTGAAAAGTCAGTTTTGATCTTTTTCTCAAGACTTCTGAGCATTACTTTCTCTCCAGGAAAAGATAGTGGTGCTTTTCAAACTTTGTCCCATAGCAAAGTGAACAGATTGTATTACTGAAAGTGGGAGAGATCCCAAGGCTTTTGGGAAAGATTTAGGCTGTAGAGGATGGTTTGGGAGCTGCCCAAGAGGCTGACTCATGATGGCCATCTTAACCTAAGAAATCAGTGAAGCAGAGGATACCCAACTAAAAATCATAAGAGAGACAGAAGAGAAAGAGGAGGGCGGGTGGGGGGAGGGACAGGAAAGACATTGAATTTACATGAGACACAAGTCTGGTTCTAATGAATTCCGTTCCAGTTCTTAATACATAGAGATTGGGGCATTTGCACTTCTTGATCAGTGACACTTGTTAAGTAGTTTACCTGCTTACTGCTTCTAATATCAAACCTAAATATCCTCTGTGTCAGTTTAAGGCCATATCTTCTTGTCGTCTCACTGCAGGTGTAGTTGAAGAGACTGGACCACACCTTACTAACAACCTCCTTTCAGGCAGTGGTAGAGGTCAATGAGGATTGCCCTGGACCTCCACTTCTCCAGGATAAACACCCCAGCTCCCTCAGGTGTTCCTGAGAAGATGTACAGTAATTTCATGATTATAAGCCGCACTTCTGGGTGTCAGCAACTTTTCATTCTTTGTCCATATATAAGCTGCACCTGATTATAAGCCTCATGTTACAATACAGAGTATGATAAAAGGTGTCTATCACCATCTGTTGAGGGTGGGGGCAGTGATCCTTATCTCAATGGCAGATATTCTGCTAATGGGCCATCCATTGAAACCAGGTGG